>WNWK01047022.1:0-14095 GCA_009830355.1 Cherax destructor
GTGCTGTTTAAACATATGTACACCTATACAAAGGGTAGTGTTTAGTGCACCACAGTTGTCTAGGCTAAGCAGCACCCAAAAAAAGACAGACAACTTTCCACAACCAGCTCTATGCAGGAATTCCAATGACAAACCGCGAGTGGTATCCACGTCACCTTTTATTGTTAAAACTCAATTTAATTAAAATAACCGAGTCGGATTTGATGATGGGGCCCCATCACCAAACCCTTAACGTTTGGTTTTCCTGGTTGGAGGAGCCATGGGTGTTTAAATGCCCCGAATAAGGTTACATACTCTTTGATGCAACAGTAGAGTTTCTAGAAGGTCAAGAAAAACTGTTGAGGTGTAATATCCGACCTCCAGGCTTGGATCACGCTGGGGAAAGATTTTCTTTGGGACGAAATTGTTAGGGCTTCTAGACACAATAAGGGTAGTGATAGTAGGAGATTTTAATTTAGTCAAATTGACTGGACTTCTTTGACCGGAATCTGGTCCAGTGATTTTTTATGGAAGTAGTTCGGGGACTGTTTTCTGAAGCAGTGTGTGAGGAGTTCCAGAGGTTAATTTGCTCGCCCCAGTCTTGTCAAATAAAAAACCCTTGTAAATAATCTGGAGATCATTTTGAAGATTTTTAAAGTGATCAAACCTTATTTTTATTACCTGGGAGTACGAGAATAGGGATAATACGGTAAAAGTTCCTGATTTTTTCTGGACATATTGGACTTAGAGAAACCTGTCTAATCTCGACTGGGGTAATCTAGCTAACGATTACATGGGATCTGCGTTTATATTTTTTCTTAATAATGTACAATGCACAGAGTATATTTATTCCCCGAGAAATTTAGGTAAAAAAACGATCCCAATGGATTAAAGGACAAAACATCTATTAGGGGAGAAAAGAGGAATTTATAGGTCCTCAAAAGAGGGATGTTAACCTTATTGACCAATATGTTCAGTTGAAAGGGAAGTAAAAAGGGGATTAGAAAGGCTAAACGTGACTATAGATTAAAGGGCTAATGAATAAAGACTAATCAAAGGGTTCTTTCAAGTGTATAGGACGAAGGTGAGGGAAAAGGTAGGACCTCTGAAAATTGGGAATAAGTATTGGATAACGAACTGGAAATGTTTCTTTTTAATGACTATTTTTGTCAGTCTTTACACAAGAAGACGTAAATGAGATTCCAGAAATTAAAATTATTCAGTTCCTGAAAATTCAAGTTAACTAATATTCCCGTCACAGGGAATGGACAAACAGATAGATAAACTGAAGAAAATAAGTCCCCGGGACCCGACGGGTTCCTTTTCATATTTAAAGATAAGGATGGAACTTAGTCAGCCATTAACGAATGTGTTTAATACGTCCATCCTAACTGGTGTTGTGCCAGAGATGTGGAAGATAGCTAATGTAGTTCCCTATATTCAAATCAGGGGATAATCAATTCCATCAAATTACCATCCAATAAGCCTCACATCTATAGTAGGCAAATTATTTGAATCAATTATAGTGATATTATTGAAGTCACCTTGAAGAACATAATTTGATTAATGAATCTCAGCATGGGTTCACGAGGGTCGTTCCGCTGACAAATTTACTTGACGTTTTTCAATAAAACATTTGAGGCAGTAGACAGTGATAAAGAATATGATATAGTTTACTTGGATTTCAGTAAGGCCTTCGATAGAGTACCTCACAATGGAAATAAATGGTATAAAATACCGACACAATGGAAAAATAAACACATAAGCAGTATAATGTGATCCTTTATTGACAACGTTTCGCCCACGCAGTGGCCATCGAGTCACAAAACAGATCTACCTGGAAAATTAAACATGAATATATAGGGTATAGTCAGATGGAAAATGCTGGGTCAGGTGGTGAAAGCTGCATGTGACAGTCTTAAAAAGGTGATAGTTAAAAACTTTGTGTGACTTAAAGGACCTGCAGTGTTCCATTCTTGAGTTTTAGGTGGGATAGCTTGAAGAAGTTTCTTGGCAATAGGTTCAGCTATGTTGTAGAAGCCGTTGTTCTGGTTGAGTTGTTGGATATACAGATAAGTGATGAATCCAGGATTCTTCGGTATTTCTGTTGTCTGGAATCATCCCCTATCTGTATATCCAACAACTTCAACCAAGAACAGCTTCTAAACATAGAACCTATTTCCAAGCGTCTTCAACGCTATCCCACTAGAAACTCAAGAATGGAACCTGCAGGTCACTAAATCACACAAAGTTTTAACTATCATGGCTACTTAAGACTGTCCATGCAGCCCCCCTGAAGACTGCCCTATATATATTCATGTTACTCATTTTCCCTGTGATCTGTCTGTGACTCGATAAACCGTTTGGCGTGTCAATAAAGGATGCATTATACTGCTTATGTTTTTTTTCCAAATTCTCACAAGAGACTCTTAAGAAAGGTGGCAGCTCATGGTATAGGAGGTAAAGTTCTAGCATGGATAGGGCATGGCTTACCAATAGAAAGCAGAGAGTTTCCATTAATGGGGTCAAATCTGAATGGGGATTAGTCACTAGTGGCGTTCCACAAGGATCAGTTTTAGGCCCATTGTTGTTCATAATTTAATAAAATGACCTTGATGAAGGAATTGCAAGTGACATGAGTAAATTTGCTGATGATACAAAAAATAGGCCGTATGATTCATTCTGAGGAGGATACCAGTGAACTCCAGGAGGATTTGGACAAATTAATGTCTTGGTCTGAAAAGTGGCTGATGAAGTTCAATGTGAACAAGTGTAAGGTACTAGTTGTAATGAAAATATCCTCGAATTTATAAACTAGGTGAAGTAGAGCTTGATCATACAGAATGTGAAAAAAACTTGTGAGTCATGGTAAGCAGGAATCTAAAGCCAAGACAACAGTGCTAAGTGTGCGCAATAAGGAAATAAGTGTCTTTATTTCAGATTGTAATAATATTGGTAGAATTACCGACAATATGTTAAGTAAAGGACACAAATGCAACTAATGTGACATTTTATTGTGGCAACGTTTCGCTCTCCAGGAGCTTTTTCAAGCCGTTACAAACGATATATGGACACAGATGGTATATATATACTCTCAAGTGAGGTGTAATACTAGTGGTAGTAGAAGTAGTAGGTTGGATAAATTCATGAGTGAGAGGGTTGGATTTGAGTGGAATTGCATGAGTAAATAGGAATTATCAAAGCATTTCTTGGGTAGCATTTAAGATTGGGTTGAACAAATATCTTGTTAGTGGGATGGAATGTAAAGGACCACCTAGTATGGGCCAACAGGCCTGCTGCAGTGTTCATCCTTTCTTATGTTATGTTCTTAGAATCAATTATCCTACCTATCTTCGTGTCATCGGCGAATTTGCTCATATCACTAGTAATTCCCTCATCACGGTCATTGATATATATTTTAAAAACAACGGGCCTAAGACTGATCCCTGGGAACACCACTTGTTACAGATCCCCACTCGGATTTAACCCCATTTATGCACACTCTCTGCTTCCTATTGGTGAGCCATGACTCGATCCATGACAGCACTTTTCCCCCAATGCCATGAGCTGCCACTTTCTTTAACAGTCTCTGGTGTGGTACTCTATCAAAAGCCTTACTAAAATCTAAATAAACAATATCGAATTCTTTATCATGATCAACAGCCTCAAAAGCATTACTAAAAAAGGTTAATAAATTAGATAGGCAGGAACGGCCCCTCGTGAATCCTTGCTGAGTATCATTAATCAAATTATGGTTATTTAGATGACTCTAGTAATTTGCCTACAATTGAGGTTAGGCTTATTGGGCGGTAATTTGACGGTAGTGACTTGTCCCCTGCTTTAAAAATAGGAATTACATTAGCCATCTTCCACATATCAGATACTACACCTGTTTGAAGAGATAAATTAAAAATGTTAGATATTGGTTCACAGAGTTCCATTTTGCATTCCTTAAGAACCCTTGCAAAAAAGCTCATCAGGACCCGGCGATTTATTTTGTTTCAATCGGTCTACTTGTTTCATAACCATTTCACTAGTGACTGTGATATTACATAATTTATCTTCTTCTGGGCCATATAAAAATTAATTACTGGGATATTATTAGTGTCTTCCTGTGTGAAAACCGAGAGAAAATAATTATTAAAAATAGAGCACATATCATTCTCCTTTTCAGTAAGAAGCCCAGAGTTATTTTTAAGGGGACTTATCTTATCCCTAACTTTTGTTCTATAAACCTGGAAAAAACTTTTGGGTTAGTTTTTGAATCCTAGCAACTTTAATTTCATAGTCCCATTTAGCTTTTCTTATACCCTTTTAACGTCCTCTTAATGTCAGTATACTGATTTATAAGATGACCCTCACCTCTATTTATGCGCCTATAAATTCCTTTCTTCTGCCCTAAAAGATATTTGAGCCTATTATTCATCCATTTTGGGTCATTTCTACTTGATCTAATTTCTTTATATGGGATAAATGTTCTTTGGGCTGCCAGTATAGTTTTAAGAAAGCTGTCATATTGATAGCTCTCTTCGTTACCCCAGTCTACAGTTGATAAGTGTTTTCTTAGCCCATTATAATCTGCTAAGCGAAAGTCTGGGACTGTTACTGAATTATCCCTACTATCATACATCCATTCAATGCTAAAGGTAATTGACTTGTGGTCGCTCGTGCCGAGTTCGTCTGTAATTTCTAAATTATTAACAAGGGTTTCCTTGCTTGCCAGAACCAAGTCAAGTAGGTTATTTCCCCTTGTAGGTTCTGTCACAAACTGCTTCAAAAGCAATCCTGAACTACTTCTAAAAAGTCGTTTGATTCTAAATTACCTGTCAAGAAATTCCAGTCAATCTGACTAAAGTTAAAGTCCCCTAGAATCACTACGTTATCATGCCTTGTTGCCTTAACAATTTCCTCCCAAAGTAGTTTCCCTTGTTCCCTATTTAAATTTGGAGGACGGTAAATCACGCCTAAAATAAATTTTTCACACCCCTCTGAAAATTCTATCCAGACAGACTCTGTATTCATTATTTCAGACTTTATACCCGTTTTTATGCAACAATTTAAATGATCACGGACATAGAGTGCCACCCCACCCCTTTCCCGATACTTCTGTTTACTTGGAACAATTTAAAACCCTGAATGTGACATTCAGCAGGCATGTCCGGATTTTTCATATTAAACCACGTCTCAGTTAATGCAAAAACATCAATATTACCTGCACTTGCAAATAATCTCAATTCGTCCATCTTATTTCTCGCACTATGACTATTAGTATAAAAAATGTTCAGAAAACCTCCTTCTCTTTACTCTTCTTGTTCATTTCTGTTTTTCCACTGTACCTATTGCTGTCCTTGTCACCTAGTGCAACGGACTCTCCAATATCCACCTAACTACAGGCCGATATCTAACTTACCCCTTCTCTCCAAAATCTTTGAAAAATTAATTAATAGACAAATATAATCCTACCTCACCTCCAACAACGTACTCAACCACTGTCAATTTGGATTCAGGCCTAATAAAAATACAAATGATGCTATTATACACATGTTAGAAATAATTTACACCGCCCTTGAGAAAAAGAAATCCCAGTGGGAATCTTCATTGATTTACGTAAAGCTTTTGATACAGTTGACCATGATCTGTTACACTTAAAATTATCACACTATGGTATAAGAGGACACTCCCTAAACTACCTAAAATCATACCTTAGCAACAGAAACCAATATGTGTACACAAATGGAGCTAGCTCCACCGCGCAAACTATTACCGTAGGTGTCCCACAGGGAAGTGTTCTTGGCCCACTACTCTTTCTCATTTGCATTAACGACCTACCAAATGCATCTCAACTACTCAAACCCATACTTTTTGCAGATAACACTACATACGTTATCTCTCACCCAAGCTCAGACACACTAGCCAACACTACAAATACTGAATTGCAGAAAATATCTACCTGGATGATGACCAACAAACTTACTCTAAATATTGATAAAACCTATTTTATACAGTTTGGGAACAGAGCTACAAACGCACCACTTAACATAATGATAAACGGGTCCCCTATCACAAACTCACAGAGGGAAAATTCTTAGGAATCCATCTTGACAGTGGCCTCAAATTTCAGACACATATACAACAAATCTCCAAGAAAGTCTCAAAGACCGTAGGAATACTATCCAAGATACGGTACTATGTTCCACAACCAGCTCTCCTTACCCTATATCACTCACTCATTTACCCCTACCTCACCTATGGAATCTGCGCATGGGGCTCTACATCAATAACTCATCTCAGACCACTAATAACACAACAAAAGGCAGCAGTTAGAATGAAAACAAATTCTCACTCCAGGCAACATACTCCACCAATATTCAAAAACCTAAACTTACTCACCATACAAGACATCCATACTTTTTACTGTGCCTATTACATACATAGAACACTCTATGCAAATATTAACCCACCACTCAAACTTCTCCTTACCAATTTTAACAGGACACATGACCATAACACTAGACACAGATCACTCCTCGATGTTCCCCGTGTCCATCTAACACTATGTAAAAACTCAATGCATATAAAAGGCACGAAAATTTGGAATTCATTACCTGTCATTGCCAAAGAAACCCTACCTGTACCCTAATTCAAAACGATGCTAAAAAACCACCTTCTCACCCAAAGCTAATTGCTCAATATCAAACATTCCCAGCAAAGTAGAATAATCACTTAACGTAAAAACCTGACTAATCAATTGAATGTAAAACCTGTTATGATTATTACATACTTAGCTAATTATTTCCACTACACTTACATTATAATGACCACGTAAACTAACTGCAATGCAATTAATTGTTTTAAATTGTTATCTCACTCAATTAGTTGCATTGCTACAATTAATTGATATGTTCATCTTATATTCAAACTTTATAACTTAGATATGCAACTTTACTTATTTTATAAATTATCAACCATAACTTTTTACCATGTAGTCGAGAATTAAGTAGTCCTAAGAATGCCCACAATGCACTGCATATTCGGGGCTTTTGGCATGTACATCTCATTAATAACTAAGTAATAATATGTAATAACTATGTATAACTATGTCTACCATATATAATTGTACAATGTCTCAATAAAATATTATTATTATTATTATTATTATTATTATTATTATTATTATTATTATTATTATTATTATTATTATTATTATTATTATTATTATTCTGCCTATTACTAGTTCCCCTAAAATTCTTAACATTACTACACTGGGACTTCACTGTTTTCCCCCCATAACCCATACCTCTAACATTTTCTAGTTTAAAGCCCTAACAGCTCCCTCTACTGCAGTTGCCAGTGCCCCCACCCCAGACCTAGATAAGTGAACCCCATCCCTGGCATACATGTCATTTCTGCCATAGAAGAGGTCCCAGTTGTCATTGAATATTACTACATTTTCCTTACAGTATTTGTCCAGCCAGCAATTGACACCAATTGCCCTGGACAACCATTCATTTTCAACTCCTCTCCTTGGCAAAATACCACATATGACAGGGTTCCCACACTTCCTACTAATTCTGTCTATTACTGACCTATAGCTGCTAATCAGCTCCTCACTCCTACGCCTGCCAACATCGTTGCCTCCAGCACTGAGACAGATAATAGGATTGCACCCATTACCTCTCATGATGTCGTCCAGACGGCTAACAATATCCTTCATTCCAGCCCCAGGATAACACACCCTCTGCCTCCTATTCCTATCCTTAAGAGAAAATTCCCTATCCATAAACTTAATCTGACTGTTCCCAACTAAAACAATGTTCTTACCTCCTGCCGGTGTGCATGACGTTCTCAACGGTTTTGTAGAGATGGTCTTCGCTGGGATGTCTTCACATTCGTCTGATAACAAGGAAAAAGAGTTGCTGGTTTTCACAGCAGTCTCCTGGACCTTCTTCAACTTCAGCTTCGTCCCTTCAGATCCGACTAGCATCCATTTGTTGGTCTGATCATCAGCGACATTGTTCCAGGGATAATCCTTGCATATACCCTTCAAACGTTGAATCTCTCTTCTAGCTTCCGTTAATTCCGCCTTAAGTTGGATATATAGCTGCTCGTAGTCGAGGAAAGCCATCTTCCAATCTCAGGTAGGTAAACGGAAGCACAGTAGAAAAGTCTTCACAGAGCAAAGATGGTTCAGTCCACAGAGAGTACACAAGACACGTCTTCACTGAGTTAAGTCAGGTCCACCAAAGACGAATGTGCCGCATATGTGGGGCTTATGAGCATGTGGCAGCAGATTGCATAAGAACAGGTGATCAGTGTTTCGACGAGGGACTGATTGGGTCTCATATGATGGAGGCATGAAAGGAAAAGTCGGGCAATGAATCAGAGAAACAACCGAGGAATTAGAGTGAAATTGTTGAGGGCATGGAGGAGTCATGTCATACTCTACCAGCGGAGTCTCAGGAGAGAGGACAAGGAACAGCAGCTGCCATAGTGAGGGATTTGGAAGGCTGTCCTGATATACCTGTGGAGGCAGTGTTGCACAGTCTTCTTGACAATCCTCTGCTGGAGTTGAGTGTGACAGATGGTAGTGTCTTGTCATAGGACATTGTGGGTAATGTTGCTCTGGGGAGTGCCAGCCCAGAGGTACAAGCATTGGTGTGTGAGGAAGTGAGTTTGGAGGTGCATGTGATTGAATGTGGCGATAGGATGGATGTGGTGGGTGTATCCCACAGGAGATCAGGTACATTATCTGATAGTGATGACATTTTGACACCAGCGCAGAGAACATGCAAGAAACCCTTGGTGGAAGTGGCAAGAGGGGTAAAGGGTGGGTTGCAGGAAAAGGAAGGTGCCAGGGAGGGGGCAAGGGAAAAAATGTAGTGCTGCTTCCACAAAGGTTGAAAGATAAACTCTCACACTTGTTTTCCAGTGCTTAACTATAAATGTAAATGGTTTGAGGGCAGAGGTTAAGAGAAAATGGGTTGAGGTGACATTGAGACATTTTGGTGTGTAAGTGGGGTTTATTCAGGAGCATAACTAATCGGTATGCAAGAGACTTACGTTTGAAAGGATATAATGTATATGCTGGGTCGTCAGGAAGATAAAAGGGAGGGGTTGCTGTAGTAATAAAGGTATCAAGCATGGGAGGAGTGGGGGGTCGAATAGTGAGAGTGGATTGGGAATGGGGAGGTGTGAGGGCATGTTTTGTAGGGATATACATGCCAGCTGAGTATTCCAGAAAGGTGAAAATTGAATTTGTGAATGATTACATGGTGTATGCCTTTGGAGGAATTCCAGGGGTAGCGATAGTAGGTGGGGATTTTAATTGTGTTATCCGGAAATGGGATGTAGAACCTATGGGGGGGGGCGGGTTGCGAGTTAGGTGTATTAAGGGATTTATTGAGCAGTGCGGGGTTGAGGGATGCGGTAGGGGTAGGGGGGCTGGTTGAGCATACTTTTGTCCGTAAGGGTTATGCGGCCAGATTAGATAGAATTTATGTGTCAGGGTGGGTGGAGACAGGGAGAGTTCAAACGATAGATGTAGTTTTTTGGGATCACAGGGGAGTATTAGTGGATGTGAATTGGGACAGGGTGGTACGGTGGTACAAGGGTTCATGGAAGTTGTGTTTTGGGAAATGGTGGAAAGGGTTGTGGGAGCAGGGAAAGAGGGAGGAACATTTAGTGACATGGTGGGTAACCAAGACAAAGGTGGGAATACGGGAGTATTATAAAAGGTTAGGTAGGGAGGATGCGTGTTGGAAGAATGGATTGCAAAAGTATATTGAGGGGTTATTGAATAGTTGTTATGAGCAGGGGGGACCCAAGGAGACGGATGAGATTAAGGGATTGAAAGAAAGGTTGAAGGATGTACAGAATGAAAGATTTGATGCATAGTGATTGAAGGCAGGAATGGATGATGTTTTATTGGGTGATAGACCTTCGAAGTATGTTTTGGGTAATTGTAGGAAAAGGAGGGATGGAATGACTGTGGAATGTATTGAAGTGGAGGAGGATTTTGAGAGTTATGTACAGGGGCAAAGACTAAGAACAACTGAGGCGAAAGGTGTATATGTGGATAAATGGTTTGAGAGATATTTGCGAAGTGTGAGTGGTGCGAATGATGAGCGAAGTATTATTCTGGAGGGCATACTGGGTAAGTTGGGGGAGAAGGAAAGAGAGTGCATGGAGGGACAGATTAGCGAGGAGGAGGTATGGGAAGCAGTGAATGGTTTGAGCATGGGGAAAGCTCCAGGCATAGATGGAATAGCGAATGATTTTTACAGAGAGCATTGGGACGTTTTGCAAGAATGTATGGTTCAACTTCTAAATAGAATGAAGCAAGAGGGATGCATAGGGCATGAACAGGGAATGGGGGTGGTGGTGTTAGTTAAGAAAGGGAAGAAAGGAGAAACAATGAGTAATATCAGACCTTTAGCGATGATGAATGCGGATTACAAGATTTTTGCGAAGGTATTGGGGAATTTGTTAAAACGTGTGTTAGGAGGAGTGATTGCGAAAGGGCAGTGTGGGATACCGGGTAGAAGTATCATTAGGAGGCATGAAAGAATAAAGGATTATATAGACAGCAGCGTAGAGGATGGGGTACTGGCACTAGATTGGAGAGGGGCGTATGACAGTGTTGAGAGGGATGTGTTGTATGAGATTATGAGAAAACAGGGGTTTGGTGAGGAAGTGGTAAAATGGGTTGAAAATGTGTATAAGGGAGCATGTGTACGTGTGCATGTAAATGGTCGTGTGGAGAGGGTGGTACAAATGGGTAGGGGTTTGAGGCAGGGATATCCCCTGTCTCAGATCTTGTTTGCTTGTATGCAAGACCCATTCTATAGAGTGATTGAGGAGGGGGTAAAGAGGGGGGTTGCAGTTGGGTGTGAGGTGACAGGAATAGTGGGGTATGTCGATGATACTACAGTGTTAGTGGGTAATGAAGAGGGTCTTGCAAATGTTGAGAGAATCATCAAGGTTTTTTGTGGGGCAACTGGTATAAGGGTAAATGGGGCCAAATCACGATTGTTGGAGGTGGGGAAGTGGGTAGGCAGGAGACTGGGTGAGGGGTTTGGGTGGACAATTGTGGATAACATTAAAATTTGTTGGATCGTGCATGTGTATAACAGTATGCTAGCTAGGAGAGAGAACTCGGGGAGGATAGTGAAACTCGCCATAGATAGGTTAACAGGATGGAGGGCGGGGGATCTCACCTGTGAATACGATGATATATAGCAGGGTATGGCATGTAGTGGTGATCTTCCCTCTGTTGCAGGAGGATGTGAGTAAGTTAGAGGTAAAAGTTTTTAGGTACATCTGGGTATATGGTAAATCTTGGCTTAGGAAAGAAGTTGTTAGGAATAGTGTGGGGTTGGGTGGCTTAGGGCTTATATGACTCGAGCGTAGATTGCTGTGTATGTTTGTAAAACGATGTGTAGTGAAATTGGGAGTGGTGGATGAAAGAAGAGTGTGCGAAGTGGTAAGTGAGGTGAGTAAATGGTGGGGGAAAAATGTTGGGGCAGTGTTGGGATTTACTGCGGAATTTGATGGTAATAAGGCACCCACACAAACTATCTGCAAGTGCTTTGGAGAAGATTGGGTGGGGAAGGACTCCAATAGAGGGTGTGGCAGAATATCCTGTGTATGACTGGGGTAATATATGAAGAGGACTCAAAGGAATGCATATACGATCAAGGGATAGGGAATTAATATGTAGATTTTTATATGGTGTGGTGGCATCGAGGGCTTTGTTTTATAGTATGGGTATAGTGAAGGAAGGGGGTTGTGAAAGATGTGGGATGCAGGAAACGACACTGCATGCCACATATTTTTGTGAAGGTTTAGGTACTGTGAGGGAGTGGATGGGACGAGTATTAAGAAAACTGGGGGGAGGGGGTGTATCAGTATTGAGGGCGATAAGTTTGGATATAGGTGGTCTGTGGCAACAGGTGCAGGGGGCTTAATGTACTTAATGGTAGATTTCGTGTGCGTGTCATGGAGGTTAAAGGAAGCTGGGGTTGGGGAACGTATTAAAACTGTTGCAAGTAGTATGTATCTTACGAAATGTAGGAATAGGGAGGTGTATGGAAGTAGTTGGGGGATGGTTTTCTCAGAAGAGTATAAACATATGATCCTAAGTGACTTATTGAGGGCATAGGCAAGTTATACTAAGGGGGCTTGACACAGAGAGAGTATTGTGGTAGGTATTTAAGGGGGGTTTGTTGAGTAATGAGAGAGTTAGGTAGACAGGATTAACAGAGGGGTAAGTGAGTGAGTGAGTAGGAAGTTGGGGTGGGGGTGAAGAAGGACAACAACATACTTAATGTTTTTTTTTTGGGGAGACGGGTGACGGAGGTGGGTGGGATAGTGTATGAGTGGTGTGGGGTAATATAACAGACTGTCGATGACAGATCTTTGGGGGACATTACTGTAAGGAGAAATGTGTGGGTTTACCTTGCATGGCGCAGATGGCATGAAGCAGAGGTATTGAGTTCAAGGAGTGTAAGGAAGTGGTATGAATGAGGTAAGGATAATTTTTGCATCTTCAGTGTGTGAATATTTTAGTTTGTAATAGTTAATTATGCTATGACCTAAAGATAATACTGCTTCTGAAATAACAAGAATGTGAAATTTTGATAGTGCAAGGTTGATCAAGGAAAAACAGGTGTAATATTTCAGTCATGTATAATCAATTGTTAGTAATTATATATATTTGCATTTTATAATGAGATGAGAATGGCATCATAAAGATGGACATGGAGGCACATATTGTTTATTATTATAATTGTACATAGTTTGTGAAAATATATATATGTGTTGTGAGTATTTATTAAATAAGGGTGTTAGTCGGTAGGTAGTGCCACAGACCTAGATTCATTAAATAGGGTGGCATTGGTGTCTTCATAAAGTTTCTAGGGAAGTGTGTTTTGTGTTCGGATTACTTAGTAACTTGTGGGTCTGATGAAAAGAAATCTGTGGTGTAATTTAAATGGCCTGAAACGGCGAAAAACGTTGTGAATTAAGAACATTAGAAAGAAGGAACACTGCAGCAGACCTACTGGCCCATGCGAGGCAGGTCCAAACCTCCAACGGCTTAAGCCAATGCCCCGACCCAGCCAGGTCAGGTTACATTCACTTAAGGAAGGAGCACTGCCTCTGACCTAGTAGCACAAGCTAGTCAGGACCAACTCACACCCAACTGCACCCACTCATATAATTATTTAGCCGACCACCTGGTCAGCCGACCACCTGGTCAGGTCACTTCCACTTAAGGAATTAATACAGCTATTGACCTGGTAGTACAAGCTAGTCAGGTCCAAACTCACACCCACCCACACCCACCCATGTATTTATCTAACCTAACTTTAAAACTACACAACGTCTTAGCATCTATGACGGTACTCGGGAGTTTGTTCCACTCATCCACAACTCTATTACCAAACCAGTGCTTTCCTATATCCTTCCTGAATCTGAACTTTTCCAACTTAAAACCATTGCTGTGAGTCCTGTCTTGGCTGGATATTTTCAGCACGCTATTTACATCCCCTTTATTTATTCCTGTTTCCCATTTATACACCTCAATCATATCCCCCCTAATTCTACGCCTTTCTAGAGAGTGCAGATTCAGGGCCCTCAGTCTATCCTCATAGGGAAGATTTCTGATACATGGGATCAACTTTGTCATCCTCCTTTGTACGTTTTCCAGTGCATTTATATCCATTCTGTAATACGGTGACCAGAACTGTGCAGCATAATCTAAATGAGGCCTAACCAAAGATATATAGAGTTGAAGAACAACCTGAGGACTTCTATTATTTATACTTCTTGATATGAAGCCAAGGATTCTGTTAGCTTTATTGCGAACACTTATGCACTGTTGTCTTGGCTTCAGATTACTACTAAGAAGAACTCCTAAATCCTTCTCGCAATCACAAGTAATAAGATCTACATTATTCAGCTTATATGTGGCATGGTTATTGTCCTGCCATTTAGAACTTTGCATTTTTTTACATTAAACTGCATCTGCCACTTCTCCGACCACTGCATCAGTCTATTCAAATCATCCTGGAGTGCTCTAATGTCCTCATTTGAATGAATTAGACGGCCTATTTTG
>WNWK01047023.1:0-14094 GCA_009830355.1 Cherax destructor
GGAGTGGTGGGGGAAAGGAAATGTGGGCAAAACATAAAAACAGTTGTTGGCAGGGGGCGGCAGTTAGGGCAGGGGGGCATTTTGGGACGGACGGGAGGGGGAGACCGCCCAAATGGGCCCCCCCAAGAAGCAACCCGGATTATCCCGATAATAACGTCAAAATTTCCTGCTGTCAAAAGGGGTGTAAAAAAAGAGGGCGATCGATCCAGCGTCCCCGAGGGGGAAACCCCCTTTTAAGTACGGGGGTTTTGTAGGGGGGGTTTTAGGAGTTTTTACGTGGGGGGAGTTGTGTTTGGTGGGTGAGGGGTTTTTTGGGGGGGGTGAGGAGTTGTGTTTGGTGGGTGGGGGGGGGTGGGGGGGGGGGGAGTTGGGGGCCGGGGGGGGAGGGTTTTGGTGGGGGGGAGTTGACGTAGGTGAGGTGTTTGTGGGGGGGTGGGGATTGTGAAGGGGGGAAAAGGGTTTTTACTTTCGTGAAGTGTTATTTTGCGTAGGTGAAAATTTTTTCCAGGGGGTGGGTTTTTTCTTTTGGGGGAAGTATTGTCTACGTGGGTGAAGGTTGTCTACGGGGGGAAGTGTTGTCTACGTGGGAAGCGTTGGGTTACGTGGGTGAAGTGTTGTCTACGTGAGTAAAGTGTTTTTCTACGGGGGGAAGGTTGTCTACGTGGGTGGGAAAGGGTTTTCTGCGGGGAAGTTTTGTCTACGGGTGAAGTGTTGGGCTACGTGGTGAAGTGTTGTCTGGGGGGAAGTGTTGTCTGCATATTGAAGCGTTGTATACGTGGGGGGGAAATTTTTCTACGTGGTGAAGTGTTTTTTTTCATGGGTAAAGTGTTGTCAAAAGTGGGGAAGTGTTGCCCCCTTTTAATCCATGTTGAGTATCATTAATCAAATTTTCCTATCGAGATGGCTTTTATTTATCAGCTATAATCGACTTAATAATTTGCCTACAATTGAAGTTAGACTTATTGGGCGGGAATTTGATGGTAACGGAAATCCCTGCTTTTAAAAAAAGGGAAATTTCATTAGCCCTCTTCCACGGGCAGACACTGCACCCTGTTTGGGAAAAGATAGGTTAAAAATGTTGTTAAAAGGGGGCCGGGGTTCAATTTGCATTTTCCCAAGAACCCCCCTTTAAAAAACTCATCAGGGCCTGGCGATTTTATTTTTGCTTCAAACGGGTTTTCTGTTTTTTTTAAAACCCTTTCCCCTAGGACTGTGATACTACCCTAATTTTTTTTCTTCAGGCCCAATTTAAAAAACCTAATTCTTGGGGTATTATTAGTGTCTTCCGAGTGAAAACCGAGGGGAAAATAATTATTAAAAAAAGAGGGACATTTATTCTTTTTTGTCAGTAAATCCCATAATTATTTTTTGGGGGGCCATCTTATCTCAAATTTTTTTTTCTATACACCTGGGAAAAAAATGGTATAAAATACCAAACTGGAAAAAAAACACATAAGCAGTATAATGGATCGAAGAAACCTAGAATCATCCCGTCTGTATATCCAACAACTTCAAAGGAAAAAGGGGCCCACAACATTTGCTGAACCTATTTAAAAAAACTTTTTCAACGCTATCCCACCTAGAACTCAAGAATGGTACACTGCAGGTCCTTTAAGTCCCCACAATGTTTTTTAAATATCCACTACCAAGACTGGAACATCAGCTTTCTCCACCAAACCCAAAACATTCTCCCCCTGACTGTTCCCTATATATATCTCCATGTTGCTCATTTTCCAGGTAGATCTGTTTGGGCTTTTGGGTTGGGCCCCGCGTGGGCGAAACGTTGTCAATAAAGGGATCACATTATACTGCTTATTTTTTATTTTCTACACCTGGGAAAAATTTTTGGGGTTTGTTTTCGAATCCCTAAACCCTTTTAAATTTCCCTAGTCCCCTTAGCTTTTCTTTTTCCCCCTTTTTAAAGTCCCTCTTAATGTCAATATACTGATTCTTTAAAATGACCCTCCCCCTTTTATTCCTATAAAATTTCCTTTTCTTCCCCAAAAGATATTTGAGCCTATTATTCATCCATTTTGGGTCATTTCTATTCATCTAATTTCCAAAAAGGGTAAATGTTCTTTTGGGGGAGCATGTATAGTGTTTAAAAATTTAGAGTTTATGGGTCTCTTCATTACCCCAGTCCACAGATGATAAGTGTTCTCTAAGTCCATTTAAAAACTGCTAAGGAAAACTGGGACCGTTACTGGGGTTATTCCTCTATGGGAAAATTCCATTTTAATGCCCCAAAGGGTAATTGATTTGTGGTCCTTAAGCCCGGTTTCCCCTTTTAATTTCTAAATTATTAACAAGGGTTTCCTTGTTTGCCAGAACTAAGTCAAACAGATTAATTTTCCCCTTTTGGTTCTGTCACAAACTGCTTAAAAAAAATTTGGGAAATACTTCTAAAAAATTTGAAATTTTTAAAACCCCCGTCAAAAAAATTTCCCAAACAATTTGACTAAAAGTTGAAGTCACCCAAAAAACTACGTTTTTCGTGCAATTTTTGGGCCCTTTAAAAATTTCCCCCCCCATAGTAGCCCCCTTGGTCCCTATCTAAGTTTGGGGGGAAAACCACCTAAAATCAATTTTTCATGCCCCCCTGAAAAATTTTATCCAGACAGACTCTGTTTTGTTAATTTCAGACTTTATACCCATTTTTATACAACAATTTAAATGATCACGGGCCTTTGGTGCCCCCCCACCCCCTTTCCCCTACCCTGCTACTTGGGAAAAATTTAAAAACCCCGAATTTTGACTTTTGGCGGGGATTCTGGGGGGAAGTTTTTCTATGTAGGGGAATTTGGAAATTGCTGGGCACTTGTATGGGAGGACTGTTTATTTTGGGGATAATTAGTGATAAGGTTGATGAACTATTGATTACTCTGAAGAATTTTTTTTTGGGAAAATGATTGACTACATGGGGAATTGTTGAATACATGGGGTAATTGATGATCCGGTGGGGAAAAATTTCTGTTTACTTTTAAAAGGTTAAAAAGTCTGGTCATTTGTACCTACATGGAGAGTTGGAAAATAAACACATAAGCAAAAGGCCTTTTTTGACAACCTTTTCCCCGCAAAAATTTTTCGAGTCACAGACTTTCCTGGAAATGGAAATAGGGGAAGGTGTGGGAAAAGTTAGGGGGGAAAATCGCAGGGGGAAACAGGTGATTAAAAGGACCTGCAGTGTCCATTTTTGAGTTCAGGGGGGATGGGTTGAAGAAGTTTTTTGGCAATAGGTTCGCTATGTTGTAGAACCCTTGCCAAAAAACTTCTTAAACCCACCCCCCTAAAACTCAAGGGCATATTTTTGCACACTGCCCCTACGCCCATCCCTTTTTTGCCCAATTTCCCCTGCTGCCCCTTTTTTGGCCCTTTTTTAAGCGGTGGATTCCAAACGTTGCTAAAGGCCTTTTCTTTTTTTTTTTTTCCATTGTGTCTTTTTTATACCATTTATTTACATATGGGGTTGTTGATCACAGGGAAACAAGGAGTGTAAGTGGGACTGAAACGTGTATAGCACCCAGAGCCCGGAAAAACCCGTAACAGCTGAAAAGGGTTAGGATCCACAGCCTGCAGGGAGGAGAGAGAGAGAGAGAGAGAGAGAGAGAGAGAGAGAGAGAGAGAGAGAGAGAGAGAGAAAGGGGCAAGAGGGGCATGCAGCAGTGTGATTTCTTGACAGTGTGATCTGGTTTTGTATGAATTCTACGTTTAAAAGACTAGTTTAAACACATGAGTGATTTTGTTGTTACAGATATTAAGTTTAAATTTTTCCCAATAGTAAGGTTATCAAGCAAAACCTTGGGTAGTTTAAAATTTAGGTTGGAAAAACCATGAGTGAGAGGGGTTTGGGTATGAGTGGGGCTTTCATGAGTAAATACAATTGTAAAAGCTTTTTCTTGGGTAGGGTTTTTTCTGTTAGTGGGTTGGATTTGTGAAGGACCTGCCAGTATGGGCCAACAGGCCTACTGCAGTGTTCCTCCCTTATGTTCTCTCTATCACTCCAGCAGAAAAATGTCTTCCTTCAAGGCAGGGGGCGGGGAATGGGGTAAATTACCCCAAATGGGGTAAAAAAAGAAAATCTCGGGGGAAGAAAGCTCAATAAACATATATATAAAATTGCACAAAAAAATTATTTAATACACGAGGAAAATTACGAGTTTGGGCTCTCAAACGAACTTGAAATTTTCCTGGTTGATCAAAGCATGTCCTTTCAGGTAAGAAGAAACTCCTCTTGGGGTTTCACATCTTGCATATTTAGCTGACATCTTTGGTATGTAATACAATGAACAAAGAACTGCAAGGGAAAATATCAATGTTATTACACCCGGAAAAAGATTTCAGCTTTTGGATCAAAGCTTCTTTTTGGGACCCGAAAGTTAGCTGTGTTTTTTTGGAAGATTGTGAAGACTTTCTTTTTGACATAAAGGTTCTATTATGGGGCATTTTACCAAACTCAGAAAGGGCTCGATTACTTGCCAGATCTTGATTAAATCTGTGAGTTGGGGGAACCCCTTCAAGTGTGAAATTGCTGATTCCAGAAGAGTCTGGGGTTGGCAGACACTTCTTGAAATCGCTAACAATGATCCATTGAATTTGACAACCACCACAACTCACAGTACCATCCCAGTCCACCACAACTCACAGTATCATCCCAGTACCACCACACTCACAGTACCATCTCAGTACCACCACAACTCACAGTACCATCTCAGTACCACCACAACTCCGTACCATCTCAGTACCACCACAACTCACAGTATCATCCCGTACCACCACAACTCACAGTACCATCCCAGTACCATCACAACTCACAGTACCATCTCAGTACCACCACAACTCAGTACCATCCATACCACCACCCACAGTATTATTACTGAGAGACATGCTGTTCCCTGCTACCAAATTATTATTACAATCATGGTAAGCTCTAAATTCGTAGGGATCATATAGCGCCTGGTGGGAATAGAAGGCATTCAGGTTCGATTCGAGGAACTGGAGGTCATGTCCAATTCCTTAGATGAAGAAGCATCTCCAGTATCAAGGAACTTTCCTTGTGGAGTCTGCTACCGAAGCAGGAATTGTTGCTGGCAAGCAACTCACGGTTAGAATAGAAAATCTTAGTTTCAATCACTGGTTTAGGGATTTGTGTAAACGAGCGGTGCTTCTATCTTTACTGAATGAAGTCATGTTTGCTTGAGAGTTACAGGACAGAACATCTGAATAATAAAATACAAGCACACCTAAATATCAGTGTGAACTCCCAATAAACACATTGTGTGTGTGTGTATGTGTGTTATTTACCATTTTGTCCTAGGCACATGTCGATTAGACACTAGGCCTGTTTTGTGTGTGTGTGTGTGTGTGTGGTGTGTGTGTGGTGTGTGTGTGTGTGTGTGTGTGTGGTGTGTGTGTGTGTGTGTTGTGTGTGGTATGTGTGTGGTTGTATGTGTGGTTGTGTGTGTAGTGTGTGGTGTAAGTACCATTTGTCTAGCATGTGTGAATAGGTTTTGTGTGTGTGTGTGTGTTGTGTGTGTGGTTGTGTGTGTGTGTGTGTGTGTGTGGTATGTGTGTGAGTGTGTGTGTGGTAGTGTGTGTGTGTGTGTGTGTGTGTGTGTGGTGTGGTTTTGTGGTGGGTGGTGTAGTGTGGTTGTGTGTGTGTGTGTGGTGTGGTTGTGTGTGTGTGTGTGTGCACTGGTATGTATTTAGTCTTTATTATTGTTACATTTACGTTGGAGCGCTCAACCCATCAGTGTCATAGGAGTCTAGGACAATGGAGGTACTGAGGAAGGAGGTCAGCTTCCATTCTTGGATCAAGATCCTTAAATACCATCAAGGAAACTTCCTTGAGGGTTAACACATGTAAATTGACAAAACAGAAAATTATTTAATAATTTATTGTATATAGCTTTTATTCTTAATTTTTATTTAACATTACTATTTAAAGACAATTTAAGAAAAAAATCAAAATTTTATTATTTTTTTTTGTTTAACTTACTTTAAAAATATTGTATAATAATATCAAATCTTGGCCATGAGGTCGATCACCATCCCAGCCCTTCTAGGGCAGGGTAGGTGCCAAGGCTGGAGCTTGCTACCATCTGCGGCTCGCAAGCCTGCCCTTCCGTCAGCCTCCTTGGGGCTGGGAAGGTGGCAGACCAGGAGGCCTAGCATCTATCTACCACCTGCCTCGTGCTGGTGGGGAATGTGGCTAGGCCTGGGACCAGTTGGTCCCGCCGCTGAGGGGTACCCCCTCCCATGGGAGACATAGGTCTCTGATACTCCCACGCCAGGGAGCCGAGGCCGGGTCGCCATATGGTAAAGACCCGGGTCGGGAGAATTCCCGGTGAATCAACACCTCCTCCTCCTCCTTGGCCAGGGCACCATCTGGAAAAGACCCGGGTAGGGAGAGTACAAGCGAATCAAGAACAACAACAATAACAAACTTTCTTATATGTAGATCGACACAATACCTAGCCCTTCTAGGGCGTGGTAGGTGCCCAAGCTAGAGCTTGCTACCATCGGCAGCTCGCAAGACTGTCCTTCCCGTCAGGGAGCCGGAGCCGGGTCGCCATCTGGAATAGACCCAGGCAGGGAGAATTCCCGGTGAATCAACACCTCCTCTGATATGTATAAATCTTCTTGACAAATGTCTAATACTATTTTTGAAATTACAATTATGATAAATAATATTTTTTTCTCATAGAACGTTTACCTTTAACATTACTGTTAATTAAGGGAGGTTCCTCGATTACCATGATGACTTCTTAATACACTGAAATAGTTATTATTAATTACCTTGGATACAATGTAATTACTTTCTAATAAATTGTTTGATTTTTGTACAAAACTGTATTTGATACGTGGTGTTGTATGGTGGTATGTGATACATGGTGTTGTATGATGCTTTGTGATATGTGTTGTATGATAGTATGCGATATATGGTGTTGTACAGTGGTATGTGATATGTGGAGTTGTATTATAAGTATGTGATAATTTCGTGGTAGTTGTTTATGGTGGTATGTGGTGTTGTATGGTGGTGTGTGGTTGTTGTATGGTGGTGTGTGGTGTTGTTATGGTGTTGTATGGTAGGTATGTGGTGTTGTATGGTGGTATGGGGTTTTGTTGTATGGGTGGTGTGTGGGTGTTGTATGGTGGTGTGTGGTGTTGTATGGTGGTATGTGAGTGTTGTATGGTGGTATGTGGTGTTGTATGGTGGTATGTGGTGTTGTATGGTGGTGTGTGGTGTTATCATGTGGGTTCTTGGAGATAAAATGTAGTCAAAGGGAAACTCCTTGTGGGTGGTAACAGGATATATTAAGAGAGGAATAGTACCCAGCCACTTCTGTTCAGTTGTATGCCTAGCGTGGGAATGAGAGCAATGCCCGGGTGGACGCCTCTCACATCAGCGGGTATTGTGACGTCATAAAGGAGCGTCACAGGTTCAAGGGATCTTACATATAAAGACTGGTATATTACATATGATATGTGACAGCTCGGTTACACTACCGTATGTCGTCTTGACATACAATACAACTCTATAGACTGAACAGGTATGTGATACTGGGGTGATTCTATACAAAGCAAACACATTTATAACTTAGAACTAATCAAAGAATTATGATAGGATTAAATCGACTGAATAGATAATAATAACTGATCTTACTATCATGAGTCTTAATATAATGGTTCTTAAAGTACTTGTAATGCATTACATGTTATATTACAATTTCAACTGATAAAATTGATCGATCGATCTTTATTCATGCACTCTACGGATTCTGAGGAAGAATAAATATATTTACAATGAAGAAGTTTTAACAGAAAAGATAGACTCGGCGCACATGGGTCATACTGTTAAAACTCAGAACTCAGAGGGAACATGAACACAAAAAAAAATATTTTCAGATACTAAACATCTGATAATAAAACACACAGTCGATAAATTCTCTTAACTCAATTATCTAATTATACAGTCTATTTACATTTCACCCCAATTCTGCTAGGGTAAGATTTACATATGCAGAATGGCTTATCTTTGGGTGGAACGAAATCTTTTGCAACTGACAACTCATGCCTAGGTTCAGGAACTTCTACATTGGTATTTACACAGGAAATTTGAATGTTTCTCAATACTTGTCGTGTACGCAAGGAGTAACGACATTCAGGCTGTTTCTCTGGCTCACTATTAGAAGTCGAAGGATACAGGGTCAACGGATTATCATTATCAGTCACAACAGTCTGGTTGTCAAGAACTTCGTCTTCGTCACATACTAACTTCATATGGTCCAAATGCGACTCTTTACATTTACCTGGAGAGAATTTCAGGGGTCAACGCCCCTGCGGCCCGGTCTGTGACCAGGCCTCCAGTACTTAATTCTCTAACTTTATACTTATTACCGTTTATATGTTTGACTACTCGATACGGACCAACAAACTTTTGGTCGAGCTTTGGCATTGCAGAAGTCTTATTAAAGTTAGTGAGCATCACTCTCAAACCTACTTTAATTTTGGGTGGCTTTGCTCGAGTATTAGTTACTCTAGTAAATTCTGCTGTTGACTTATGAAGTGTTTCACGGATTCTTCTGAAAACACTCTGAGCTAAGCTGGCATGAGTTGCTAAGAAATCATCAGGATTATAAGATGGTTTCGAATTAGAATATAGCAACTCATAAGGCAAATGCTTATCAACACCATACAACACATAATGTGGCATATCACCTATAGAAGCATTATAGGCAGAATTTATTGCACACTATACATCAGGTATAACTTCATCCCAGGTTGCACTATTGGGATTGACAGTGGCTCTCAAAACATCAAGTACTTTTTTATTAGTTCTTTCTGCTAAACCATTGCTGGCAGGATGGTGGGGAACAATCGTTAATTTAGTAATCTTATACAAGGTACATAGGTTTTCTAGAATCTCGTTACAAAACTCACCACCATTATCAGACACTAAGGATTTAGGAGTGGTATGTCTACAGATTATACGTTCCTTAAATGCTTTAGCTACTGTCTCGTCAGTCTTATCTGGGATAGGAACTAACTCACAATATCTGGTGAAAGGATCGACCATCACACATAGATGTTTATTGCCTTGTATTGTACATTGAAAATTTGTTAATAAGTCTATTGCAACTCTTTCCCATGGTTCACTGGTAGTGGGATACACTTGGATAGGATTGGGACCGTTGATATTACCTTTGTGTTTCATACAAACACTACACTTCTTAACATACTGGTAATATCAGTTGCCATATGAGGCCAAAAGTACTTCAATCTGGCTTGTTTAATAGAACGATCCATACCAGGGTGTGCAACACCTGGTGCATCGTGAACTAGCTGCAAGGCTACTTTCACTAGTGACTGAGGAATTACTAACTGGTTTACACATCTACTAGGTCGGTTATTCAATACAGTAATTCTTGATTCATGACAAAGTCACTGATAGGTGCTGGTGGCTTCACAGTCAGAATAAGATCTTCCTGGAGCAGGAATCTAATCACACCAGACCACATGGGATCTGTTCTTTGGGCTTCTTTACATCCTTCGGCACTAAATGGAGGATCTGCAGTTACTACACTAATATGACGTGATAAAGCGTCTGCAACTACATTTGACTTGCCATGTAAGTGTTCAAAGGTAGGGTTGAACTCTTGGATAGTCAAGGACCATCTGGCTAATCTTCCAGTAGGTTGTTTATTCTGGAATAATGGTATTAGAGGACCATGATCTGTCAAGACATGGACAGGGATACTGAAATATGATGTCGGAATGTCTCAGTTACTGTATAATTACGTTCAGCATTTGTAAGGACTCGGCTAGCAAATGCAACTGTGTTGTATTTACTATCAATCTTCTGAGCTAGGACAGCACCTATGCCGATCGAACTAGCATCAGTTGTTAAGTAGAAAGGCTTTGAAAAATCTGGGAATTTCAAGATTGAAGCAGAAGTTAATCTTTCTTTCAGGGTTTGAAATGCTTTTTCCTGACTGAAGGTCCAAACGAATGGGGCATCCTTCCTGAGCAGCTCAGTTAACGGAGCTGCTATTGGAAGAAAAATTGGCAATATATGATCTATAAAAACCTGCTATGCCCACAAAGGATCTTACGGCATCAGCAGTTTGGGAGATGGAAAATTCAATACTGCATTTACTTTACTTTGGTCAGTCGTAACCCCTCTAGGAGTAACTACGTGACCCAGAAACTTAATTTCTGATCTGAAAAATTGACACTTAGAGTTTGATCTTTAAATTGGCTTCTTCAAGCTTACTCGGCACCACTTCCAGTCTCTCTAAATGCTTATCTACATCCTCGGACATGACAATTACATCATCTAAGTACACCATTAGTGCTTTGCCTATGAGGCCTCTAAAGATACTGGTCATAAGCCTCGAGAATGTGATAGATGACCTTAATCCAAACGCCATACGAAGGAAGTGATAGGAGTAGAGAACGCTGTTAGCTCTTGGTTGTCCTCGTGAAGAGGGACTTGCCAAAACCCTTGTAACAAATTGAGGGCCGAGAAGACTTTATTATCTACGATATTGCGTAACAGGTCACCAAGTACAGGAAGTGGGAAACAATCTGGAATAGTTTTCGCATTTAACTTCCTAAAATCAATCACTGGGTGCCAAGTACCGTCCTTCTTAGGTACTAGGATCAAGGGGCGCATTCCAGGGTGAGTTGCTAGGTGTGATAACACCATCATCAAGCATTTGATTGATCAATTCATCTGCGATAGCAACTTGGGAATGAGGCATTCTGTACGCAGGTACATAAATTGTCTGGTACCAGGTTCAAGTGGAATACGATGGGACAATAGGTTCATTATACTCATCTTCTCACCTGGTAAGGCAATTGCTTTAAGATGTTTATTCAACAACCATTCGACTTCGTCTGGGAAGTCAGTGGGAGCTAAGTCTTTCTCCTCAACTGGTGGAATGGATTGATCCAGCAAACTGGGTGAACTCTCCCCGGCTGAAATAGCACTGACCCACTGGTCAGGTGACACATCAGCTTCTGCACACATAGGATAAGGATAGTGTACAAGGTCTACAATAGTAGTATTGGCTCTGAGTCGAACACTGTGACCCAAAGTATTAGCGACAAGCAGGAATATCTTACTGTCTTGAACAGTATGTAAGGATGGCTCAACAAATAAACCCTTTACTCTGCAGGAATCACTGTCAACAAGGATGTTATCACCGTCTGGGACATTAGGGACAATGACAGACACTTGGGTGAGGGCACTAGCAGCTACAGAAACATCTTTCTGCAAACGACAAGTGACATCAACATGAGATGACATTACTGATTTCAAGTACTCATCTTCCGACAAGGTGTCCCCTGTGGAGAAACTACTACTTGAATTCTTAGGCATTGCTGGGATAGGCTCAGCACTCAAGGTTGTCCGGGGTACCTCCGGCACCTGAGCTGACTGAACGCTATCTTGCATGTCTGGAATTGTTGGAGGTGGAACACAGACTGGGGTGACAGGATTTCCAGTGCCTGACCACTTGGTAACGCTACTAGACAAAGCATCGGCTTGCAAGGACCTAATCCGATCTTCATACTCTGCAGCAGTATGGCAGACCTCGGATCCAAGTTGGTAACCCCAAAATGGTACAACTAGGTCATCGATTTGTGCATGCCATCGGTAAGGATCGAGCAGCAGTTAAATCTCTACCTTGGATAGAACAGGTAAGAGAAGTCCGACCTCTGACACGTAGGCTAGAACCAGCCACACCACTAAGGGAGGACAAACGAGTTGGTTCTATGAGGAGGACATGTCTTAGCTGCTTATCCCTAAACAAACTAGACCAAATATTAACTTGTGCACCAGAATCCATGAACACATGAACGGGCGCACCATGCATGGATGCTTCTACTAAAGGACCTATAGTTGCATTGGAACTAATATACAAACAAGACGGAGGATTTACATCAGTAAAGGTCTGTTCTATTTCTTCTCCAGAATTATCATCAGTAAAGGTCTGTTCTGTTTCTTCTCCAGAATTATCATCATCCACTGCTGGAGTGGCATCACCGAGATCCTCTCCATCGAGATCACACAGAGCCTCGAACGAATTCTGGATTGGGATGGAGTACTCGGTATCCCCGACTGTCAACCACGGGCGTGTTGACTGGGGCGCTCGGATTCCCCTGAGTTGGAAGAATGAGCTTGGTTCTGGGTATTAGGCTGAGAACCACGGCCTCTATTACCTCTCCTGGTTCTATTATAGGAGCGGCCACGGAAGGATCTAGGATACCCACGGTTATTGAGAGCATTACAGTCAGCTGTATCATGACCATGCATCCTATGATAAGTGCAATATGGTAAATCTGATTGGAATTCTTCATCTGTATGACGTTTCTTAGGTACATTATCAGGGCAATTTACTGCAATATGGCCTCTGTAGCCACAATTATAGCAGGTACGTCTGCTATGGTTACTATAGGTGCTACGATTACTACGAGCATACTGACTTTTTACACTTCCTTTTGATGACTGACGGGAACGATAACGTTAGGACTTTTCATTGTTGCACAAACGACAGGTGGGACTGGGTTTCTTAATTCAGATAATGCAGACAGTGTCGACTGATAATGAGGGAATGTTTTAGGACACAAATTACGCACATGCACTAGAGCTTCTAGTGGTCCCATCTCAACAGTCAGGGGACTAGAAGTATATGCATACACCGCAGTAGGTGGCATTAACTGCTTAATAGTACCGAAAGTCGCAAATTTCGCAAATGACATAGCATCAAATTGATGCCCAGCTGGAAAGGAGTTTGAGACTTGGATTCCTGTTACAAACGACGATAAGAGGGTGTTCAGATGGACCGCGAAGTTGACCAACTTTTCATCTGACCTAGGACTGCACATACTAATTCCCTAAGTACAATAAATGGGTCTGAAACTTCCATTGGTGTGAAAAATGAATGGATGAGGGACTCATACTCTTCCCACTTAGTAAGCTGGAGATCTAGCCAAGCATTCTTTCGCGATTCTAATAAGAGTTTCCTCTGATGGAGGACTTTCCATGGCACTGGCTCTGGAATGGACTGCAAGAAACCAGGCATCAAGGCTATCTGGGTCACTATTAAAAAGTGGTAATGCATCCAGAGGGTCACGAGAGTAACTAGGAAAGACGAGGAGTCTGGGGTGGTTTGTCAGTCGAGGGATTTCTATTAGACTTGTCTACTGGATCATCATTGCCATGACTGGCAGCATACAAGTATTATCGGCTGAATTTACTTGAGACATGATATCAGACAAATGAACGAGAATTTAAAAGAAAAGAATAAAAAAAGTATACAGCACAATATAGCTTAACTGGGATTAACGATGTTAACTAATCTGCATAAGTAAGAAAAATTGCACAATACACATTTTAAAAGAAAAGATAACTCACTGGAAATTGACTTGGCAAGAAAATTAACACATTAATATTCAAGAAGTCTTACTTTAATTTGAATTAACTGCAAGGTGAGTTTTTTTGCTCTCAATTTCAACAAAATTGCAACAAGAAATTAATAATTCAATGCAAAAATAATTAAATAAAATTCAATAATGCTTATGGAAAGAGCAACAATCTGATGAAACAAATCCACTAAAAAGGAGAATTTCACAAACAATTAAAATATTCACTAACAACAATCAAAATAAAGTTACTTCTTAAATCACTGAGAAAACTACACTTGAATACTAATTATCACTCTTGCAACATTGAACAATTTACTTTAACACATAGTAAACACTAAGAATTTATGAAGGCAAAATGGAATACTGCAAAAGTTAAATTGTGCAAAATCAGTTGCAGGAATTATCAATACTCAACAAAATTGCACTGGGGAAAAAAAATTCAACACAAGAAACAAAGATATTAGAATTAACTAGTTTGAACACTCTTACTCTTAATTGCAAGCAAAACAAGGTAACTTAATGAAACAATTACTGAAACAATTCACTAAGAACACTGACTTTAATCAAACTTAAGAGTGAACTTGTTCAAACAACACTTCAAAAAAAAAATTATTGACAAGAAAAAAATTAACACTTACAACTTCAGGAGTACAAATCGTCAAG
>WNWK01047024.1:0-2500 GCA_009830355.1 Cherax destructor
AAAAGAAGAGCGGATGAAAGAATGGGAAGGCTCTGTCAAGAAATTTTCTGAAAACAAGAAAAATTTTTGGAGTGAGATAAACAAGGTAAGAAAGCCTAGGGAACGAATGGATTTGTCAGTTAAAAACAGAGTAGGGGAGTTAGTAGATGGGGAGCTGGAGGTATTGGGTAGATGGCGGAATATTTTGGGAACTTTTAAATGTCGATGAGAAGGGAGGCGGTAATTTCATGTACTGGTCAGGGAGGTACAACATCGTTTAGGGTGAAGAAGAGCAGGATGTGAGTGTGGGGGAGGTGCGTGAGGCATTACATAGAAAGAAGGGGTAAAGCAGCTGGAATTGACGGAATCATGACAGAAATGTTAAAAGCAGGGGGTGATATAGTGCTGGAGTGGTTGGTATTTTTGTTTAATAAATATATGAAAGAGGGAAGGTACCTAGGGATTGGCAGAAGCATGTATAGTTCCTTTATAAAAAGGGAAGGGGATAAAGAGAGTGTAAAAATTATAAGGGAATAAGTTTTCTGAGTATACCAGGTAAAGTGTATGGCAGGGTTATTTGAAAGAATTAGAGGTAAGACAGGAGTAGGATTGCAGATGAGCAAGGAGGCTTTAAGTGGGTAGGGGATGTGTAGATCAAGTGTTTACAGTGAAGCATATATGTGAACAGTATTTAGATAAAGGTAGATAATTTTTTATTGCATTTATGGATTTAGAAAAGGCATATGATAAGTGGATGGGGAGCAATGTGGCAAATGTTGCAAGTGTATGGAATAGGTAGTAAGTTACTGAAGGCTGTAAAGAGTTTTTATGAGGATAGTGAGGCGCAGGTTAGGGTGTGTAGGAGAGGGGAGATTACTTCGGTAAAAGTAGGTCTTAGACAGGGATGTGTAATGTCACCATGGTTGTTTAATATATTTATAGATGGGGTTGTAAAAAGTAAATGCTAGGGTGTTGGGGAGAGGGGTGGGATTAAATTATGGAAATTAAATGCAAAATGGGAGTTGACACAGTTACTTTTGCTGATATACTGTGCTTATGGGATATTCTAAAGAAAAGTTGCAAAGGTTAGTGGACGAGTTTGGGAGAGTGTGTAAAGGTAGAAAGTTAAAAGTGAACATAGATAAGAGTAAGGTGATGAGGGTATCAAATGATTTAAATAAAGAAAAATTGGATATCACATTGGAGAGAGGGATTATGGAAGAAGTAAATGTTTTCAGATATTTGGGAGTTGACGTGTCAGCGGATGGGTTTATGAAGGATGAGGTTAACCATAGAATTGATGAAGGAAAAAAAGGTGAGTGGTGCATTGAGATATCTGTGGAGACAAAAACGTTATCCATGGAGGCAAAGAAGGGAATGTCGAAAGTATAGTGGTACCAACACTCTTATATGGGTGTGAAGCATGGGTTGCAAATGCTGCAGCGAGGAGGAGGCTGGAGGCAGTGGAGATGTCCTGTCTAAGGGCAATGTGTGGTGTAAATATTATGCAGAAAATTCGGAATGTGGAAATTAGGAGAAGGTGTGGAGTTACTAAAAGTATTTGTCAGAGGGCTGAAGAGGGTTGTTGAGGTGGTTTGGTCATTTAGAGAGAATGGATCAAAGTAGAATGACTTGGAGAGCGTATAAATCTGTAGGGAAGGAAGGCGGGGTAGGGGTCGTCCTAGAAAAGGTTGGAGGGAAGGGTAAAAGAGGTTTTGTGGGCGAGGGCTTGGACTTCCAGCAAGCATGTGTGAGCGTGTTAGATAGGAGTGAATGGAGACGAATGGTTTTGGGACATGACGATCTGTTGGAGTGTGAGCAGGGTAACATTTTGTGAAGGGATTCAGGAAACCAGTTAATTGATTTAGTTGGACTTGAGTCCTGGAAATGGGAAGTACAATGCCTGCACTTTAAAGGAGGGTCTGAGATAGTGACAGCTGGGAGGGTCTTTCTCAGCTGTCGTATCTGAAGCTCCTCTGCAAAGACAGTGATTATGTATGAGTGTGGTGAAAGTGTTGAATGATGATGAAAGTATTTTCTTTTGGGGATTTTCTTTCTTTTTGGGTCACCCTGCCTCGGTGGAGACGGCCGACTTTTGAAAAAAAAATATAAATATATATATATATATATATATATATATATATATATATATATATATATATTTTTTATTAACACATCGGCCGAGTCCCACCAAGGCAGGGCTGAAAAGAAAAAACTTTCATCATCATTCACTCCATCACTGTCTTGCCAGAAGGGTGCTTTACCTACAGTTATAAAACTGCAACATTAACACCCCTCCTTCAGAGTGCCGGCACTGTACTTCCCATCTCCAGAACTCAAGTCCGGCCTGCCGGTTCCTGAATCCCTTCATAAATGTTACTTTGCTCACACTCCAACAGCAGTCAAGTATTAAAAACCATATGCCTCCATTCACTCTTATCAAATACGCTCACACATGCTGGAAGTCCAAGCCCTCGCACAAAACTTCCTTTACCCCCTCCCTCAACCTTTCCTAGGCCGA
>WNWK01047024.1:7500-14094 GCA_009830355.1 Cherax destructor
CCAGCAAGTATGCGTGAGCGTGTTAGATAGGAGCGAATGGAGACAAATGGTTTTTAGGACTTAACGTGCTGTTGGAGTGTAAGCAAGGTGATATGAAGGAAGTGCAGTGTAAGCGCGCCTCTGGCAAGACAGTCATGGAGTGAATGAAAGTTTTCCTTTTTCGGGCCACCCTGCCTTGGTGGCCACCCTGCCTTGGTGGCCACCCTGCCTTGGTGGCCACCCTGCCTTGGTGGCCACCCTGTCTTGGTGGCCACCCTGTCTTGGTGGGAAACGGCCGATGTGTTACAAGAGAATGCTGGTATTTATGTGTTGAATAATAGGATAAAATGTAGCTTGAGCATGGTTTTATTAAAGAGTACCTTGAGTAGTGGAGTATTTGAAATAATATAATATGCAAATTAACAGTATTCTGTAAGACATTATGTAGACCTCGTCCATTAAAATTATGCTTTATGTGAATAGATATGACTGATCTATGACGATTACGGACCTGTTACAATCATAACACTTCCCTTACAATATATTTGATATCAAATAATTTTTGTTTTTTATGATATTGGATATATCAGAATGGTAATTAATTCATGTATGCATTCGTAAATCTATTTTTATATAGATGCACAGAAAGTACCAGCAATTAATTTTGTCAACCAGTCACCGTCGTCGTTAAAAGCTGCGCTAACTCAGTCATGTTGACTACGTCTGAGTTGCCTGACATTATTTCTGTCCAGGAGAAACTGTCTGGGAACTTTTTTCCGCAACTGTACATAGCAGGGAATTAATGAGCAGATAACAGATCTCACTAGAATTGAAAGCACACTGGATTAGATCTTCACAAACAACAATGAACTAATCGGAGATATAACAATCAGAAACACAGTATACTACGATTAAAACTACTTAATAAATGTATAAACGAGTATAAACTCAAGGTTGGGAAACACCAGTAATAATGTATAAGGGAGGATGTTCAATAAATTCAGCTTCAATAATCACAAAATTGACAGAAACAAAATTAACAAAGAATTATCCGACCTATCATGGGAAACATCCATATACCTCACATATACAGTGCTCGTCACGGCATAATGCCGTGACGAGCACTGTATGCTGCACTTTTATCGAGATTGATGGACTGATCACATCGACTCCAGGCTGAGGGACTGATTACCTCGAAACTCCTTTTGATCTTCCACCACCATTCTTCTCTATATTGGACTGAGGAAGCCAATGACAGAAGAGGCATTGTTTAGTTAGTGAACAGATTTTTAAAAATGAAGCCAGTGTTTAAAATAATGAAGGTGATGCGAAGATGAATTCTCCAGTTATCGCTCACATTCCATCGATTTCAATATATTATCTTTTTAACTAATTTAGTAAATTCACAATTTTTTAAATACATAAAAAATAATTTACTGAGTGGCATCCTCTGTGTAAGATGCATCAACCTTTAATTACTAAAGTCACTGAGAAAAAGTTTAGTGTTATATTTAACGTGGAATTTTTTTACACATAAAAATTAATAAATAATACTTATACACATGTATAACAATCCCGCGTCCTCATCTAATTAGAGTTCACCTTTGTTTAATATTTAAAGACGATCGGAAGACGTTTTCTTAAGTTGTTGCGCCGAAAACAAAAACTTGAGGAATTAGCTATGTAACCTGTGATCATAGACGACCTGCAGGTGCCACCAGTTGCATCAACCCTTCACCGGTACAGTGAACCAGTGTTGAAAAGTAGAAGCCGATAGGATGAGGCGTTCTCGAGTTATAAGCTTGTGAAGTGTTAATATTTCATTTCAACACAAATGAAATCGTATAGTGGTTGTGTTTAGGGTCTTCAGTCTGCCAGGGCCTCCAGCCTGCCAGGGTCTCCAGCCTGCCAGGGTTTCCAGCCTGCCAGAGCCTCCAGCCTGCCAGGGTCTCCAGCCTGCCAGGGTCTCCAGCTTGCCAGGGTCTCCAGCTTGCCAGGGCCTCCAGCTTGCCAGGGCCTCCAGCTTGCCAGCGCCTCCAGCTTGCCAGAGCCTCCAGCTTGCCAGAGCCTCCAGCTTGCCAGGGCCTCCAGCTTGCCAGAGCCTCCAGCTTGCCAGGGCCTCCAGCTTGCCAGGGCCTCCAGCCTGCCAGGGCATCCAGCTTGCCAGAGCCTCCAGCTTGCCAGAGCCTCCAGCTTGCCAGGGCCTCCAGCCTGCCAGGGCCTCCAGCTTGCCAGAGCCTCCAGCTTGCCAGGGCCTCCAGCTTGCCAGAGCCTCCAGCTTGCCAGAGCCTCCAGCTTGCCAGGGCCTCCAGCTTGCCAGAGCCTCCAGCTTGCCAGAGCCTCCAGCTTGCCAGGGCCTCCAGCCTGCCAGGGCCTCCAGCTTGCCAGAGCCTCCAGCTTGCCAGGGCCTCCAGCCTGCCAGGGCCTCCAGCTTGCCAGGGCCTCCAGCTTGCCAGGGCCTCCAGCCTGCCAGAGCCTCCAGCTTGCCAGAGCCTCCAGCTTGCCAGGGCCTCCAGCTTGCCAGGGCCTCTAGCCTGCCAGGGCCTCCAGCTTGCCAGAGCCTCCAGCTTGCCAGGGCCTCCAGCTTGCCAGGGCCTTCAGCCTGCCAGGGCCTCCAGCTTGCCAGAGCCTCCAGCTTGCCAGAGCCTCCAGCTTGCCAGGGCCTCCAGCCTGCCAGGGCCTCCAGCTTGCCAGAGCCTCCAGCTTGCCAGAGCCTCCAGCTTGCCAGGGCCTCCAGCCTGCCAGGGCCTCCAGCTTGCCAGAGCCTCCAGCTTGCCAGAGCCTCCAGCTTGCCAGGGCCTCCAGCCTGCCAGGGCCTCCAGCTTGCCAGAGCCTCCAGCTTGCCAGGGCCTCCAGCCTGCCAGGGCCTCCAGCTTGCCAGGGCCTCCAGCTTGCCAGGGCCTCCAGCTTGCCAGGGCCTCCAGCTTGCCAGGACCTCCAGCTTGCCAGGGCCTCCAGCCTGCCAGGGCCTCCAGCTTGCCAGGGCCTCCAGCTTGCCAGGGCCTCCAGCCTGCCAGGGCCTCCAGCTTGCCAGGGCCTCCAGCTTGCCAGGGCCTCCAGCTTGCCAGGGCCTCCTAGCCTGCCAGGGCCTCCAGCTTGCCAGGGCCTCCAGCCTGCCAGGGCCTCCAGCTTGCCAGAGCCTCCAGCTTGCCAGGGCCTCCAGCCTGCCAGGGCCTCCAGCTTGCCAGGGCCTCCAGCTTGCCAGGGCCTCCAGCCTGCCAGGGCCTCCAGCTTGCCAGGGCCTCCAGCCTGCCAGGGCCTCCAGCTTGCCAGAGCCTCCAGCTTGCCAGGGCCTCCAGCTTGCCAGAGCCTCCAGCTTGCCAGAGCCTCCAGCTTGCCAGGGCCTCCAGCTTGCCAGAGCCTCCAGCTTGCCAGAGCCTCCAGCTTGCCAGGGCCTCCAGCCTGCCAGGGCCTCCAGCTTGCCAGAGCCTCCAGCTTGCCAGGGCCTCCAGCCTGCCAGGGCCTCCAGCTTGCCAGGGCCTCCAGCTTGCCAGGGCCTCCAGCCTGCCAGAGCCTCCAGCTTGCCAGAGCCTCCAGCTTGCCAGGGCCTCCAGCTTGCCAGGGCCTCCAGCCTGCCAGGGCCTCCAGCTTGCCAGAGCCTCCAGCTTGCCAGGGCCTCCAGCTTGCCAGGGCCTTCAGCCTGCCAGGGCCTCCAGCTTGCCAGAGCCTCCAGCTTGCCAGAGCCTCCAGCTTGCCAGGGCCTCCAGCCTGCCAGGGCCTCCAGCTTGCCAGAGCCTCCAGCTTGCCAGAGCCTCCAGCTTGCCAGGGCCTCCAGCCTGCCAGGGCCTCCAGCTTGCCAGAGCCTCCAGCTTGCCAGAGCCTCCAGCTTGCCAGGGCCTCCAGCCTGCCAGGGCCTCCAGCTTGCCAGAGCCTCCAGCTTGCCAGGGCCTCCAGCCTGCCAGGGCCTCCAGCTTGCCAGGGCCTCCAGCTTGCCAGGACCTCCAGCTTGCCAGGGCCTCCAGCCTGCCAGGGCCTCCAGCTTGCCAGGGCCTCCAGCTTGCCAGGGCCTCCAGCCTGCCAGGGCCTCCAGCTTGCCAGGGCCTCCAGCTTGCCAGGGCCTCCAGCTTGCCAGGGCCTCTAGCCTGCCAGGGCCTCCAGCTTGCCAGGGCCTCCAGCCTGCCAGGGCCTCCAGCTTGCCAGAGCCTCCAGCTTGCCAGGGCCTCCAGCCTGCCAGGGCCTCCAGCTTGCCAGGGCCTCCAGCTTGCCAGGGCCTCCAGCCTGCCAGGGCCTCCAGCTTGCCAGGGCCTCCAGCTTGCCAGGGCCTCCAGCTTGCCAGGGCCTCCAGCCTGCCAGGGCCTCCAGCTTGCCAGGGCCTCCAGCTTGCCAGGGCCTCCAGCTTGCCAGGGCCTCCAGCTTGCCAGGGCCTCCAGCCTGCCAGGGCCTCCAGCTTGCCAGAGCCTCCAGCTTGCCAGAGCCTCCAGCTTGCCAGAGCCTCCAGCTTGCCAGGGCCTCCAGCCTGCCAGGGCCTCCAGCTTGCCAGAGCCTCCAGCTTGCCAGGGCCTCTAGCCTGCCAGGGCCTCCAGCTTGCTAGGGCCTCCAGCCTGCCAGGGCCTCCAGCTTGCCAGAGCCTCCAGCTTGCCAGGGCCTCCAGCCTGCCAGGGCCTCCAGCTTGCCAGGGCCTCCAGCCTGCCAGGGCCTCCAGCTTGCCAGGGCCTCCAGCTTGCCAGGGCCTCCAGCTTGCCAGGGCCTCCAGCTTGCCAGGGCCTCCAGCTTGCCAGGGCCTCCAGCCTGCCAGGGCCTCCAGCTTGCCAGGGCCTCCAGCTTGCCAGGGCCTCCAGCTTGCCAGGGCCTCCAGCCTGCCAGGGCCTCCAGCTTGCCAGGGCCTCCAGCTTGCCAGGGCCTCCAGCTTGCCAGGGCCTCCAGCCTGCCAGGGCCTCCAGCTTGCCAGGGCCTCCAGCCTGCCAGGGCCTCCAGCTTGCCAGAGCCTCCAGCCTGCCAGGGCCTCCAGCTTGCTAGAGCCTCCAGCTTGCCAGGGCCTCCAGCCTGCCAGGGCCTCCAGCTTGCCAGGGCCTCCAGCTTGCCAGGGCCTCCAGCCTGCCAGGGCCTCCAGCCTGCCAGGGCCTCCAGCTTGCCAGGGCCTCCAGGTTGCCAGGGCCTCCAGCCTGCCAGGGCCTCCAGCTTGCCAGGGCCTCCAGCTTGCCAGGGCCTCCAGCTTGCCAGGGCCTCCAGCTTGCCAGGGCCTCCAGCCTGCCAGGGCCTCCAGCTTGCCAGGGCCTCCATCTTGCCAGAGCCTGCAGCTTGCCAGAGCCTCCAGCTTGCCAGGGCCTCCAGCTTGCCAGGGCCTCCAGCTTGCCAGGGCCTCCAGCCTGCCAGGGCCTCCAGCTTGCCAGGGCCTCCAGCTTGCCAGGGTCTCCAGCCTGCCAGGGCCTCCAGCTTGCCAGAGCCTCCAGCTTGCCAGGGCCTCCAGCTTACCAGGGCCTCCAGCTTGCCAGGGCCTCCAGCCTGCCAGGGCCTCCAGCTTGCCAGGGCCTCCAGCTTGCCAGGGTCTCCAGCCTGCCAGGGCCTCCAGCCTGCCAGGGCCTCCAGCCTGCCAGGGCCTCCAGCCTGCCAGGGCCTCCAGCCTGCCAGGGATATTAGTCCTTTGTTTTTCAACTCCACTTGTCAACTCCTAAGTTATAATCTTTAAAAATGTCATCAAGTTTGGAGGAAGAAAAAAATTGAAAAAATTGAAATACAGAAAAAAAATCAGGCAACTACTTGAAGGTAACTTTTAAGTGATATATAAGAACAGTTAAGCACTGGAGTAGGCCTACTGCCTCTTGACAGGCGAAATCCTCTCAGGTTCCTGTCCAGCCTGTTTGATGAGACCCTGATCCACCACGAGGCCTGGTCACAGACCGGGCTGCTGGGGCGTTGACCCCCGACCCTCGCCAGGTAAACTCCAGGTATCCTAACCTAACCTAGCCAAACTTAACCTTGTATTAATATACAAGTTCTGTCTCACTGTGTTTATGTCGTGTCATAGCATTATTGTAAACACAAACATATATCAGACACATATTTTAATACTTTATATATTTGCATTGTCGTATACATAATCTACTATAAGTAGGAAATAAAAATGCTGATTGAACGTGAATAAACATCAGAAACATATTCTAATGCACTCTAATTAAGCATAGCTTCGTTCTAGCAATATCATTTTTTCGCAGCGACTTTTTTTCTTGCCTCATTTGTAGATTTTTTTTTCTCTTACATTTTTTCCTGCAACTTGTTATGCTGTCACCAACCAGGTATATATATATATATATATGAGTGCGAATGTTTGGTGTTTTTAATGTAGATTAGGATTTTAATTTTATTTGTAAACTTGTAAACAAAATTGGTCTTCTATTAGGCTGGTTAATTGGGGTTTTTAAATCCTCTCGACTGCACAAGGATCATTAATAATAATAATAATAATAATTTTATTTACTATAAGTACATGTACAAGGTATACAGGCCTAGCTGCCATCATTGACATACTACTATATAGAAAGCCGCTTATTATGCTGAGCATTTCGGGCAAATTAGGTCAATTTTCTCCCAGGATGCGACCCACACCAGTTGACTAACACCCAGGTACCCATTTTACTGATGGTGAACATAAACAACAGGTTAAGGAAACACGCTCAA
>WNWK01047025.1:0-14093 GCA_009830355.1 Cherax destructor
AAATAACATTAAAAACTAGAAAAATTCTAAATATTTATTGCAATTTGATTTTTAGGGTTTATCTTTCTGAAAATATTTTCAGAAAATCGATTAACTTTTAAATAAATTTCTATAATTTAAATTTTAAATAAAAATTTACATTTTCTTTTAAAGTTCTATAGAATTTATAAATATTTTTCGAAAATCTTAAAATGTAAAATCATAAAATTATTATAGAATTTTAGTATTTATTAATATTTACTTTAAACATTAAAATCTTAAAATAATATTTAAGAATATTTCAATTATTTTCGAAAATCTGAAACTTAAACTCAAAATATAAAATCGTATTTTATTGCATTTTGATTTTAAAGTTTGTCTTTTGAAAACCATTTTAAAATCTTAATTCAATTTAATAGAATTTCTATCAATTGAAATTTATGAAAATAAGAAAATTTTATGATTTTTTTGAACTTTCACGGTTATTTTTCTAAAATATTTTTCGAAAACTTAAAATCCTTATTAAAAAATCAATAAAATCAATTTTATAGCATTTTATATTTTATTTTTAAATTTTTAAAATATTAATCTAAAAAAATATTTTTTGAAATCAATTTTTGAAAATACATGAAACATTAAAAGCTCGAAAAATGTGCTAAAATCGTATTTTATTGCAATTTGACGTTTTAACGGTTTGAGTGCTTTTCTGGCAAAACTCATTTTCAGCTAAAATACTTAGATTTTCCACTAAATAAATTTCTCTGAATTAAATTTGGGAAAAGTAAGCAAATTTTATATTTTCTGGAAGCTTACTTATAGGTATATTTTATCTAAAATAGTTTTCGAAAACTTGAAAATGCCTAAAATGCAATAAATCAGTTTATAGATTTTTATTTATTAATTATTTATATTTTAAAAATCCATTAAAAATCTATAAAAATCAATATTTTTATAGAATATTTCAATATTTTCGAAAAATACATGAAACATTAAAAGCTCAGAAAAATGTCTAAAATCGTATTTTATTGCATATTTATTTTAAGCGGTTTGAGTGCTTTCTGGCAAAACTCATTTAGCTAAAATAAATTCACACTAAATGAATTTCTACTGCAATTGAATTTATGGAAATAAGAAATTATGATTTTCTTTTAGAACTTATAGGTATATTTATCTAAAATATTTTTCGAAATCTTGAAAATGCCAAATCTCAAATGCAATAAATAAGTTTATAGCATTTTAATTTTATATTATTTATATTAAATCCCTTAAAATCTATAAAAATCAATATTTATAGAATATTTCATATATTTTCGAAAATACAGAAACATTAACTCAAAAGTGCTAAAATGTTTGCATATTTCGACGTTTACGGTTTAGTCTTTATTTTAGTAAATAGTTATTTAAAAAATTTTCGAAATTTTGAAAAAATACATGAAACATTAAAAAGCTCAAAAAATTTCTAAAATTGTATTTTATTGCATATTTCGACGTTTTAAGGTTTGAGTGCATTTCTGAAAATCATTTTTCAGCTAAAATATTAATTTACATTTTAAATTTAGAATGCTTATGATTTTGAAAGCATTTATGATTTTTTTTAGATTTTTAAGTTATTTATCTAAAAATATAAAAACTTTAAAATCTTAATAAATATAATATTAATAATTAATATTATCATTATTAAAAATAATTAAAAATCATTTCAAAATTAATTAATGAATCTAAATATTTATGTATTGATTAAATTATTATTAGTTAATCAAAATGCAATAAATCAGTTATACATTTAATTTAATTAACATATTTTAAATCATTAATCTATAAAATATATTTATAGAATATTTAATATTTCAACATGAACATTAAAAAGCTCGAAATGTGCAAAAGATTTTGCATTTCGTTAGTTTGGTCTTTCGAACATTTTCAGCTAAAATTAATTTACACTTAAATAAATTCTGTAATTATTGAAAGAAATTATTTTCTTTAGAGCTTATATGTATTTTTATCAAAATTTTCAAATCTAATTTAAATCAATAAATATTATATTTTATATATAATAATATTAAAACATTAATCTATAAATCAATATTTATAATTTTTATTTTCAATCAACTAACTAGAAGTCAATATTTATTAATTGATTAGTTATGCTTTTTTTAGAGTTACTAAGAATTTATCTAAAATTTAAACGTCCAACAAATGCAATAAAATCAGTTTATAGCATTTTGATATTTATTAATTATTTACATATTTTTAAAATCCATTAAAATCTATAAAAATCAATATTTTTATAGAATATTTCATATTATTTTCGAAAATACATGAAACATTAAAAGCTCAGAAAATGCTAAAATCGTATTTTATTGCATATTTCGACGTTTTAAGCGGTTTGAGTGCTTTTCTGGCAAAACTCATTTTCAGCTAAAATACTAGATTTTCACACTTTAAATAGAATTTCTACTGAATTTAAATTTATGGGAAAAGTAAGCAAATTTTTCATTTTCTTTAGGAAGCTTCTTATAGGTATATTTTATCTAAAAATAGTTTTCGAAAATCCTTGAAAATGTAAAATGCAATAAATCATATTTTATAGAATTTTGAGTATTTATTATTATTTAATTTTTAAAATCCCATTAAAATCTATAAAATATTTTTTATAGAATATTTCATATTATTTTCGAAAATACATGAAAATTAAGCTCAGAAAATGTACTAAAATCGTATTTATTGCATATTTCGACGTTTTAGGGTTTGAGTGCTTTTCTGAAACTCATTTACAAAATCTAATTTTCACTTTAATAAATTTATCAATAATTATGGGAAAAGTAAGAATTTATATTTCTTTAGGAAGCTATAAGGTATATTTTATCTAAAAATATTATTCGAAAATCCTTGAATCCTTAATCGTCAAAAATGCAATAAAATCAAGTTTATAGCATTTTGAATATTTATAATTATTTACATATTTTAAAAATCATTAAAAATCATAAAATCAATTTTTTATAGAATATTTATATTATTTTCGAAATCATGAAACATTAAGCTCGGAAATGTAAAATCATTTTTTGCATTTTCGACGTTTTAACGTTTGAGTGCTTTTCTGAAAACTCATTTTCACTAAAATTAGATTTTCACACTTTTAAATAAAATTCTACTGTAATTTAAATTTATGGGAAAAGTAAGCAAAATTATCATTTTCTTTTAGAAGTTACTTATAGGTATATTTTATCTAAAAATAGTTTCGAAAATCTTAAAATTAAATCGTAAATGCAAAAAATCATTTTAGAATTTTCATATTATTTTGAAATATCATGAACATTAAAATCAGAAAATGGGCTAAAATATTATTGCATTTTTATTGAGCTTTGAGTGCTTTTAAACCAGCTAAATCTTTTTCACACTTTAATTTTACTAATGTATGGGAAAAGTAAGCAAAATTTATATTTCTTTAGAGCTATAATTATTTATCTAAATAGTTTTGAAAACTGAAAATGTCAAAATGCAATAAACAAGTTTTATAGCATTTTTGAATATTTATTAATTATTTACATATTTTAAAAATCCCATTAAAAATCTATAAAATCAATATTTTTATAGAATATTTCATATTATTTTCGAAAAATACATGAAACATTAAAAAGCTCAGAAAAATGTGCTAAAATCGTATTTTATTGCATATTTCGACGTTTTAGAGCGGTTTGAGTGCTTTTCTGGCAAAACTCATTTTCAGCTAAAATACTTAGATTTTCACACTTTTAAATAGAATTTCTACTGAATTGAAATTTATGGGAAAAGTAAGCAAAATTTTATGATTTTCTTTTAGGAAGCTTACTCATGGTATATTTTATCTAAAAAATAGTTTTTCAGAAAATCCTTGAAAATGCCTTAAATCGTCAAAAATGCAATAAAATCAAGTTTTATAGCATTTTTTATTATTTATTATTTATTTACATATTTTTAAAAATCCATTAAAATCTATAAAAATCAATATTTTTATAGAATATTTCATATTATTTTCGAAAAATACATGAAACATTAAAAGCTCAGAAAATGTTAAAATCGTATTTTATTGCATATTTCGACGTTTTAGAGCGGTTTGAGTGCTTTTCTGGCAAAACTCATTTTCAGCTAAATACTTAGATTTTCACACTTTTAAATAGAATTTCTACTGCAATTGAAATTTATGGAAAAGTAAGCAAAATTTTATATTTTCTTTAGGAAGCTTACTTATAGGTATATTTTATCTAAAAATAGTTTTTCGAAAATCCTTGAAAATGCCTTAAATCGTCAAAAATGCATAAAATCAAGTTTATACATTTTGAATATTATTAATTATTTACATATTTTAAAATCATTAAAATCTATAAAATCAATATTTTATAATATTTTATATATTTTCGAAATACATGAAACATTAAAAGCTAAATTCTAAAATCATTTGAAAAATGTGCTAAAATCTGTATTTATTGCATATTTCGACGTTTTAGAGCGTTTGAGTGCTTTTCTGGCAAAACTCATTTTCAGCTAAAATACTTAGATTTTCACACTTTTAAATAAAATTTCACTGAATTTAAATTTATGGAAAAGTAAGCAAAATTTTATCATTTTCTTTAGGAAGCTTACTTATAGGTATATTTTATCTAAAAATAGTTTTTCGAAAATCTTGAAAATGCCTTAAATGTCAAAATGCAAAATCAAGTTTTATAGCATTTTATAAAATTCATTTTAAAAATCTAAAATTAAAAATCATATTTTATGAATATTTCATATTATTTTCGAAATATACATGAAACATTAAAAGCTCAGAAAATGGCTAAAATCGTATTTTATTGCATATTTTGACGTTTTAGAGCGGTTTGAGTGCTTTTCTGCAAAACTCATTTTTCAGCTAAAATACTTAGATTTTCACACTTTTAAATAAATTTTACTGAATTGAAATTTATGGAAAAGTAAGCAAAATTTTTTAGAAGCTTATCATAGGAATATTTTATCTAAAATAGTTTTCAGAAAACCCTGAAAATGCCTTAATCGTCAAAAATGCATAAATAAGTTTTATAGCATTTAATATTTATAATTATTACATATTTTAAAAATCCATTAAAATCTATAAAAATCAATATTTTATAGAATATTTCATTATTTTCGAAAAATACATGAAATATGAAAGCTCAGAAAAATGTGCTATAATCTATTTTATTGCATATTTCGACGTTTTAGAGCGGTTTAGTGCTTTTCTGGCAAAACTCATTTTTAGCTAAAATAATTAGATTTTCACACTTTTAAGTAAATTTCTGCAATTGAAATTTATGGAAAAGTAAGCAAAATTTTAGATTTTCTTTTAGGAAGCTTACTTATAGGTATATTTTATCTAAAAATAGTTTTTCAGAAAATCTTGAAAATGCCTTAAATCGTCAAAATGCAATAAAATCAGTTTATAATTTTAGTATAAATTATTATATTTTTAAAATCTATTAAAATCTATTAAAATCAATATTTTATGAATATTTCATATTTTTTCGAAAATACATGAAACATTAAAGCTCAGAAAATGCTAAAATCGTATTTTATTGCATATTTCACGTTTAACGTTTGAGTGTTTTCTGGCAAAACTAATTTTAAAATACTTACATTTTACACTTTTAAATTGAATTTCACTGCATCAAAATTTATGGGAAAAGTAAGAAATTTTATGATTTTCTTTAGGAAGCTTATCATAGGAATATTTATCTAAATAGTTTTCAGAAAACCCGTGAAAATCCTTAATCGTCAAAATGCAGTAAAATAAGTTTTAAGCATTTAATATTTATTAATTATTACATATTTTAAAATCTAATAAAAATCTATAAAATCAATATTTTTACAGAATATTTCATATTATTTCGAAAAATGAAACATTAAAAAGCTCAGAAAAATGTACTAAAATCGTAATTTATTGCATATTTCGACGTTTTAGAGCGGTTTGAGTCTTTCGGGAAAACTTTACATTTTTTTAGCAATTGAAATTTATGGGAAAAGTAAGCAAAATTTAATGATTTTCTTTTAGGAAGCTTACTCATAGGTATATTTTATCTAAAAAATAGTTTTCAGAAAATCCTTGAAAATGCCTTAAATCGTCAAAAATGCAATAAAATCAGTTTTATAGATTTTTGATATTTATTAATTATTTACATATTTTAAAAATCCCATTAAAATCTATAAAAATCAATATTTTTATAGAATATTTCATATTATTTTCGAAAAATCATGAAACATTAAAAGCTCAGAAAAATGTGCTAAAATCGTATTTTATTGCATATTTCGACGTTTTAGAGCGGTTTGAGTGCTTTTCTGAAAACTCATTTTCAGCTAAAATACTTAGATTTTCACACTTTTAAATAAATTTCTACTGAATTGAAATTTATGGAAAAGTAAGCAATTTTAATTTTCTTTTAGGAAGCTTTTATAGGTATATTTTATCTAAAAATAGTTTTCAGAAAATCCTTGAAAATGCCTTAAATCGTCAAAAATGCAATAAAATCAAGTTTTATAGCATTTTGAATATTTATAATTATTACATATTTTTAAAAATCCTTTAAAAATCTATAAAAATCAATATTTTTATAGAATATTTCATATTATTTTCGAAAAATACATGAAACATTAAAAAGCTCAGAAAAATGTCTAAAATCGTATTTTATTGCATATTTCGACGTTTTAGACGGTTTGAGTGCTTTTCTGGCAAAACTCATTTTTAGCTAAAATACTTAGATTTTCACACTTTTAAATAGAATTTCTACTGCAATTAAATTTATGGGAAAAGTAAGCAAAATTTTATCATTTTCTTTTAGGAAGCTTACTTATAGGTATATTTTATCTAAAAAATAGTTTTTCAGAAAATTTGAAAATGCCTTAAATCGTCAAAAATGCAATAAAATCAAGTTTTATAGCATTTTTGAATATTTATTAATATTTACATATTTTAAAAATCCCATTAAAATCTATAAAAATCAATATTTTTATAGAATATTTCATATTATTTTCGAAAATACATGAAACATTAAAAAGCTAGAAAAATGTGCTAAATCGTATTTTATTGCATATTTCGACGTTTTAGAGCGGTTTGAGTGCTTTTCGGCAAAACTCATTTTTCAGCTAAAATACTTAGATTTTCACACTTTTAAATAGAATTTCTACTGCAATTAAATTTATGGAAAAGTAAGCAAATTTTATATTTTCTTTTAGGAAGCTTTTATAGTATATTTTATCTAAAAAATAGTTTTCAGAAAATCTTGAAAATGCCTTAAACTCAAAAATGCAATAAATCAAGTTTTATAGCATTTTAATATTATTAATTATTTACATATTTTTAAAAATCCCATTAAAAATCTATAAAATCAATATTTTTATAGAATATTTCATATTATTTCGAAAATACATGAAACATTAAAAAGTCAGAAAATGTGCTAAAATCGTATTTATTGCATATTTCGACGTTTTAGAGCGGTTTGAGTGCTTTTCTAAAACTCATTTTCAGCTAAAATCTTAGATTTTCACACTTTTAAATAGAATTTCTACTGCAATTGAAATTTATGGGAAAAGTAAGCAAAATTTTATATTTTCTTTAGAAGCTTACTCATAGGTATATTTTATCTAAAAATAGTTTTCAAAATCCTTGAAAATGCCTTAAATCGTCAAAAATGCAATAAAATCAGTTTTATAGATTTTTAATATTTATAATTATTTAATATTTTAAAAATCATTAAAAATCTATAAAAATCAATATTTTTATAGAATATTTCATATTATTTTCGAAAATACATGAAACATTAAAAGCTCAGAAAATGTCTAAAATCGTATTTTATGCATATTTCGACGTTTTAGAGCGGTTTGAGTGCTTTTCTGGCAAAACTCATTTTCAGCTAATACTTAGATTTTACACTTTTAATAGAATTTCACTTAATTAAATTTATGGGAAAAGTAAGCAAAATTTTATGATTTTCTTTTAGGAAGCTTACTATAGGTATATTTTATCTAAAAATAGTTTTCAAATCGTCAAAAATGCATAAAATAAGTTTTATAATTTTGAATATTTATAATATTTACATATTTTTAAAAATCCCATTAAAAATCTATAAAATCAATATTTTTATAGAATATTTCATATTTTTTGAAAATACATGAAACATTAAAAGCTCAGAAAATGTGCTTAAATCGTATTTTATTGCATATTTCGACGTTTTAGAGCGGTTTGAGTGCTTTTCTGAAAACTCATTTTCAGCTAAAATCTTAGATTTTCACACTTTTAATAGAATTTCTACGCATTGAAATTTATGGGAAAAGTAAGCAAAATTTTATGATTTTCTTTAGAAGCTTACTCATAGGTATATTTTATCTAAAAAATAGTTTTTCACAAAATCCTTGAAAATGCCTTAATCGTCAAAAAATGCAATAAAATATGTTTTATAGAATTTTTGAATATATATAATTATTTAATATTTTTAAAAATCCCAATAAAAATCTATAAAAATCAATATTTTTATAGAATATTTCATATTATTTTCGAAAAATACATGAAACATTAAAAAGCTCAGAAAATTCTAAAAATCGTATTTATTGCATATTTCGACGTTTTAGAGCTTTGAGTGCTTTTCTGGCAAAACTCATTTTTCACTAAAAACTTAATTTTAACTTAAAAGAATTTCTACTGCAATTGAAATTTATGGGAAAAGTAACAAAATTTTATGATTTTCTTTTAGGAAGCTTACTCATAGGTATATTTTATCTAAAAATAGTTTTCAGAAAATCCTGAAAATGCCTTAACGTCAAAATGCAATAAAATATGTTTTATAGATTTTGAATATTTATTAATTATTTACATATTTTAAAAATCCCAATAAAAATCTATAAAAATCAATATTTTTATAGAATATTTCATATTATTTTCGAAAAATACATGAAACATTAAAGCTCAGAAAAATTTGCTAAAATCGTATTTTATTGCATATTTCAACGTTTTAGACGGTTTGAGTGCTTTTCTGGCAAACTATTTTCAACTAAAATCTTAGATTTTCACACTTTTAAATAGAATTTTACTGAATTTAAATTTATGGAAAAGTAAGCAAAATTTTATATTTTCTTTTAGAAGCTTACTATAGGATATTTTATCTAAAAATAGTTTTCAAAATCCTTAAAATCCTTAAATCTCAAAAATGCAATAAAATCAAGTTTTATACATTTTTGAATATTTATTAATTATTTACATATTTTTAAAAATCCTATTAAAAATCTATAAAATCAATATTTTTATAGAATATTTCATATTATTTTCGATAATACATGAACATTAAAGTCAGAAATGTCTAAAATCGTATTTTGCATATTTCACGTTTTAGACGGTTTGAGTGCTTTTCTAGCAAAACCATTTTAGTAAAATGTTAGATTTTCACACTTTTATAGAATTTCTCTGCAATTGAAATTTATGGAAAAGTAAGCAAAATTTATATTTTCTTTAGGAAGCTTACTCATAGGTATATTTTATCTAAAAAATAGTTTTACAAAATCTTGAAAATGCCTTAAATCGTCAAAAAATGCAATAAATCATTTTATAGAATTTTTATATTTATAATTATTTAATATTTTTAAAAATCCCATTAAAAATCTATAAAAATCAATATTTTTATAGAATATTTCATATTATTTTCGAAAATACATGAAACATTAAAAAGCTCAGAAAAATTCTAAATCGTATTTTTTCATATTTCGACGTTTAGAGCGTTTGAGTGCTTTTCTGAAACTCATTTTTAGCTAAAATACTTAGATTTTCACACTTTTAAATAGAATTTCTACTGCAATTGAAATTTATGGGAAAAGTAAGCAAAATTTTATGATTTTCTTTTAGAAGCTTACTATAGGTATATTTTATCTAAAAATAGTTTTCAGAAAATCTGAAAATCCTTATCGTCAAAAATGCAATAAAAATCGTTTTATAGCATTTTTGAATATTTATAATTATTTACATATTTTTAAAAATCTATAAAATCTATAAAAATCAATATTTTTATAGAATATTTCATATTTTTTCGAAAATACATGAATATAATCAGAAATGTCTAAAATCGTATTTGCATATTTCGACGTTTAAGCGGTTTGATGTTTTCTGAAAACTATTTAGCTAAAATACTTAATTTTCACACTTTTAAATAGAATTTCTCTGCATTGAAATTTATGGAAAAGTAAGCAATTTAATTTTTTAGAAGCTTTCATAGGTATATTTTATCTAAAATAGTTTTCAAAAACCTTGAAATGCCTTAAATCTCAAATGCAATAATAAGTTTTAGCATTTTAATATTATAATTATTTACATATTTTTAAAATCATTAAAATCTATAAAAATCAATATTTTATAGAATATTTCATATTATTTGAAAATACATGAAAATTAAGCTCAGAAATGTGCTTAAATCGTATTTTATTGCATATTTCGACGTTTTAGACGGTTTAGTGCTTTTCTGCAACTCATTTACTAAAATACTTAATTTTCACACTTTTAAATAAATTTCCTGAATTAAATTTATGGGAAAAGTAAGCAAATTTATTTTTTTGAAGCTTACTAAGGTATATTTTATCTAAATAGTTTCAATCTTGAAAATGCTAATCGTCAAAATGCAAATAAGTTTATTTAATATTTATAATTATAATATTTTTAAACATTAAAATCTATAAAATCAATATTTTTTAAATATTTCATATTATTTTCGAAATACATGAAACATTAAACTCAGAAAATGTCTAAAATCGTATTATTGCATATTTCACGTTTAGAGCGTTTGAGTGTTTTCTGCAAAACTCATTTCTAAAATTAGATTTTACACTTTTAAATAAATTTCTCTGCAATTAAATTTATGGAAGTAAGCAAATTATGTTTTCTTAGAAGTAGAATTTCTACTGCAATTGAAATTTATGGGAAAAGTAAGCAAAATTTTATGATTTTCTTTTAGGAAGTTACTATAGGTTATATTTTATCTTAAAAATAGTTTTTCAGAAAATCCTTGAAAATTCCTTAAATCGTCAAAAATGCAGTAAAATAACGTTTTATAGCATTTTTGAATATTTATAAATTATTTACATATTTTTAAAAAATCCCATTAAAAATCTATAAAAATCAATATTTTTATAGAATATTTCATATTATTTTCGAAAAATACATGAAATATGAAAAAGCTCAGAAAAATGTGCTATAATCGTATTTTATTGCATATTTCGACGTTTTAGAGCGGTATGAGTGCTTTTCTGGCAAAACTCATTTTTTAGCTAAAATAATTAGATTTTCACACTTTTAAGTAGAATTTCTACTGCAATTGAAATTTATGGGAAAAGTAAGCAAAATTTTATGATTTTCTTTTAGGAAGCTTACTTATAGGTATATTTTATCTAAAAAAATAGTTTTTCAGAAAATCCTTGAAAATGCCTTGAATCGTCAAAAAATGCAATAAAATCATGTTTATAAATTTTGATATTATTAATTATTTACATATTTTAAAAATCTATTAAAATCTATAAAATCAATATTTTTATAGAATATTTCATATTATTTTCGAAAATACATGAAACATTAAAAATCTCAGAAAATTTGCTAAAATCGTATTTTATTGCATATTTCGACGTTTTAGAGCGTTTGAGTGTTTTTCTGGCAAAACTAACTTTTTAGTAAAATACTTAATTTTCACACTTTAAATTGAATTTCTACTGACATCAAAATTTATGGGAAAGTAAGCAAAATTTTATGATTTTCTTTTAGGAAGCTTACTCATAGGAATATTTTATCTAAAAATAGTTTTCAAAACCCGTGAAAATGCCTTAATCGTCAAAAATGCAGTAAAATAACGTTTATAGCATTTTGAATATTTATTAATTATTTACATATTTTAAAAATCCTATTAAAAATCTATAAAAATCAATATTTTTAAGAATATTTCATATTATTTTCGAAAAATACATGAAACATTAAAAAGCTCAGAAAATTGCTAAAATCGTATTTTATTGCATATTTCGACGTTTTAGAGCGGTTTGAGTGCTTTTCTGGCAAAACTCATTTTTAGCTAAAATACTTAGATTTTCACACTTTTAAATAGAATTTCTACTGCAATTGAAATTTATGGGAAAAGTAAGCAAAATTTTATGATTTTCTTTTAGGAAGCTTACTCATAGGTATATTTTATCTAAAAAATAGTTTTCAGAAAATCTTGAAAATGCTTTAAATCGTCAAAAATGCAATAAAATCAAGTTTTATAGCATTTTTGAATATTATTAATTATTTACATATTTTTAAAAATCCCATTAAAATCTATAAAATCAATATTTTTATAGAATATTTCATATTATTTTCGAAAATACATGAAACATTAAAAGCTCAGAAAAATGTGCTAAAATCGTATTTTATTGCATATTTCGACGTTTTAGAGCGGTTTGAGTGCTTTTCTGGCAAAACTCATTTTAGCTAAAATACTTAGATTTTCACACTTTTAATAGAATTTCTACTGCAATTGAAATTTATGGGAAAAGTAAGCAAATTTTATGATTTTCTTTTAGGAAGCTTACTAAGGTATATTTTATCTAAAAATAGTTTTTCAGAAAATCCTTGAAAATGCCTTAAATCGTCAAAAAATGCAATAAAATCAGTTTTATAGAATTTTTGAATATTTATTAATTATTTACATATTTTTAAAAATCCCATTAAAATCTATAAAATCAATATTTTTATAGAATATTTCATATTATTTTCGAAAATACATGAAACATTAAAAAGCTCAGAAAATTGCTAAAATCGTATTTTATTGCATATTTCGACGTTTTAGAGCGGTTTGAGTGCTTTCTGAGCAAAACTCATTTTTAGCTAAAATACTTAGATTTTCACACTTTTAAATAGAATTTCTCTGCAATTGAAATTTATGGGAAAAGTAAGCAAAATTTTATATTTTCTTTAGGAAGCTTACTCATAGGTATATTTTATCTAAAAAATAGTTTTCAGAAAATCTTGAAAATGCCTTAAATCGTAAAAAATGCAATAAATAAGTTTATAGCATTTTGAATATTATAATTATTTACATATTTTTAAAATCCATAAAATCTATAAAATCAATATTTTATAGAATATTTCATATTATTTTCGAAAAATACATGAAACATTAAAAGCTCAGAAAATTGCTAAAATCGTATTTTTGCATATTTCGACGTTTTAGAGCGTTTGAGTGCTTTTCTGGAAAACTCATTTTACTAAAATATGATTTTCACACTTTTAAATAGAATTTCACTGCAATTGAAATTTATGGGAAAAGTAAGCAAAATTTTTGATTTCTTTGGAGCACTCATAGGTATATTTTATCTAAAAAATAGTTTTCAGAAAATCCTTGAAAATGCCTTAAATCGTCAAAAATGCAATAAATAAGTTTTATAGCATTTTAATATATATAATTATTTACATATTTTAAAAATCCCATTAAAAATCTATAAAAATCAATATTTATAGAATATTTCATATTATTTTCGAAAATACATGAAACATTAAAAAGCTCAGAAAAATGTGCTAAATCGTATTTTATTGCATATTTCGACGTTTTAGAGCGGTTTGAGTGCTTTTCGCAAAACTCATTTTTAGCTAAAATACTTAGATTTTCACACTTTTAATAGAATTTCACTGAATTAAATTTATGGGAAAAGTAACAAAATTTTATATTTTCTTTGAAGCTTACTAAGTATATTTTATCTAAAATAGTTTTCAGAAAATCTTGAAAATGCCTTAATCGTCAAAAATGCAATAAAATCAGTTTATAGATTAATATTTATAAATTATTACATATTTTTAAAAAATCCCATTAAAAATCTATAAAAATCAATATTTTTATAGAATATTTTATTTTTTAAAAAAAAAAACATTAAAAAATTTAAAAAATTTCTAAAAATTTTTTTAGCATATTTCCCACGTTTTAGAGCGGTTTGAGTGTTTTTTGGAAAAATAATTTTAGCTAAAAATTTTAAATTTTTACACTTTTAAATTGAATTTCTCAATTAAAAATTTTTGGGAAAAGTAAGCAAAAATTTTTAAATTTTTTTTTGGAAGCTTTTTATAGGTTTTTTATCTA
>WNWK01047026.1:0-14093 GCA_009830355.1 Cherax destructor
AAAGGGTTGTCAAAAAAGGATCCATTATACTGCTTTGTTTTTTTTCCCCATTGTTTTTCCATTTTATACCATTTTTTCCAACAAATATTCGGGTTGGGGGACGATTGGAAGGACCTGCCTAGTTTTGGGCCCAACAGGCCTCCTGCAATGTTCCCCCTTTTCTTATGTTCTTATGAAAGTGGAACCCCACCCCTGGAAACATGTCATTTCTGCCATAAAAAAGAGGTCCCAGTTGTCAATGAATGTTACTAAATTTTTCCCTTTAAAAAGTATTTGTCCAGCCGGTTGACCCCAATTGCCCTGGACAGCCCATTCATTTCCAACTCCTCCCTTGGAAAAAATACCAATTTTCAGGGTTCCCCCCCTTCTTCCTAATTATGTCTACCCCTGACCTAAACCTGCTAGTCAGGTCCTCACTCCTACGTCTCCCAAATTTTTCCTTGCCCCCAAAGCACTGAGACAGTTTTTTTGGGGATTGCCCCCCCTTTCCTCTCATGATGCCCGTTCGGGGCGGAAACAATATCCTCCACCCCAAAGCCCCAGGAAAGAAAAACCCTCTGTCTCCTACTCCATCAATCAAACAGAAAGCCCCCTATCCATGTCCCCTAACCTAAAATTTCCCCCCAACAAACAACAATTTTTTTACCTTTTTTTGGTGTCTTTCGTGGCGCCCCCAGAAGTCGACTCACATTCATCGGGAAACAGGGGAGAAGGGGTTGATTTTTCCCAAACTTCCCCTTTGGGTCTTCTTTGTTTCTACCTCTCCACCCGTCCTCTTGACCAATTTGGCCCATCCCCCCGTTTTAGCCCTGCCCCGGGTTCCTTTCCCTTGGTTTTGGAATTCTCAACAGGAGGATTACTCCCGCCCTTTTTTTTTTCCCTCTTTGGTCCTTTCTCGTTTTGCCCCCTTATTTTCCCTTCATGTGCTGGTAAAAATTCCCTTAAAGAGGGGACATTTTAAAAGATTGACAGGGGGAGCACACAAGACACGTCGTCCCCTCCGGGGGAAGAGAGGCCAAGCCCCTAACACAGACTTACACCTCCAGGGAAGGAGAAGTCAGCCCCAACACAGACTCCACCTCCGGGGGAGGAGGGGTCAGTCCCTCCAAGGGGTACCCCTCCGGGGGAGGAGGGGGTCAGCCCCTTTAACACAGACGAAAACCTCCGGGGGAGGAGGGCCCACCCCCTAACACGGGGCTCACCCCCCCGGGGAGGAGGGGCCCACCCCCTAACACGGGGCGACCACCTCCAGGGAGGAGGGGTCAGTCCCTAACACAGAGGTACCCTCCAGGGGAGGGGGCCCACCCCCTAACACAGACGTACACCTCCGGGGAAGGAAAAAGTCACCCCCTAACACAGACTTGTCCCCCGGGGAAGGGGGAAGTCACCCAACACGGACGTCCCCTCCGGGGGAGGAGGGCCCAACCCCCTCCAAAAACGTACCCTCCAGGGAAGGAGAGGTCAGCCCCTAACAAGGCAACCCCAGGGAAGGAGGGTCACCCTTTCCCCCACAGATTTTAACCTCCAGGGAAGGGGGTCACCCCTTAACACAGACCCCCACCACCGGGGGAGGAGAGGGACATGCCCAAGGCAATGACCGATAAAAAACTTCAAGGGGCCCTTTTTGTCTTTTTTAGAGTGAGTGGGGGTTTGGGCCCGGAAGTAGGGCGGTGAGCCGTTGGGGGGGTGAAGGAGGGAGGGAGGAGGGGCGGGGGGAAAAGGGGGGGGAATGATGGCGGGGTGGGGAAGGAGGGAACTTGAAAGTTAGTCCCCGCCTTACCCTTTTAAAATGGGATGGGGACTCGAAGGACGGGAAAGCATTTTGCAATTCAGTAGAATAAGTCCCCAAAGAACCCAGGACCCCCAAAGGGAAATGAAGAGGGAGTATTGTCTAGATAAAAAAATGAAAAATTATCAATTGTATCTAGTATCACGTAGTACAAAAATGATCCCCCAAATTTTTCCAAGAAAAACGAAATTATACCCCCCCCATTTTACTACATTCTGAAATTTAAACCCAATTTCTTGTCGGAACCAAAAACTCGATAATTTGGCGGGGCACATGGAATAATGGGCAAAAATTTTGGGGTTTTGGCCCGTTTTCTTGTAAAACTCTTTTTGCATTTGCCCAAAAAATCTGAAACTCCCCTCCTAAAAAAATTCCAGAGTCTGTAGCCAAGTTTTAAAAGGCTTTGGGCACCCCCTTCCCCATAATGTGATCCAAACAATAATTAATTATGCTGAACAATTTGTTTTTTTTGATTTTCTAAATACCTAAAAATTTTAATAACAAATGTATTCTTATTGTCATATACTTGTAATCATTTGGGGGTTCAAAGGTTTAGAAAGGGCCCATAATAAGAGATTTTTTAAAAAAGAAAATTAGGGTCTGTCCCCCCTTAACTGTTTAATTTTGAAAACCCAATTTTAAAAAAATTTGTTACCTACTTGGTTGGGGTTTCTGGGTTGTAACAAAAAGGCGCCCCTTCCACAAACCCACCACCGACCAAAAGAATCTGAAAATTTTTTTTTTTGGTTAATTAATGGTGGCATTCCAAAAACCCTTTTACATAATTACTAATTTTCAAGAAAGGATACCATCCATTTAGGGAGTATAAAAAATAAAAGGGTTTCCCCGGGGATCTGAAGGGGAAACCCCGGAAGCAAGGGGGTTGGGGTGGTGCTTTTTCCAAAAATGGATGGTGGTGATGGTGCTGGTGGCGGTGTATCGGGGAAACCTCCCCGCTTTCCTCTCCCTTTCCCGGGGGTTTTAAAACACCCCAGAGACCATCCCGGATCTCATACACATGGGTTATCCCTCTAAACCAGTCTGGGATTTTCACAGTATGTTATAAAAAAAGGGTATGAGAAATAATTTGATTAAATTACCCTTCGGGTCGACCCCCGGTGAATATTGGGGGTAAAAAGAAAAAACTGTTTAACTGTTAAGTGTATAAAAAAAAACATTCAGGGTTTTTAAAAAATTAATCTAGATGAAGAAGTTTTGGAAAGGGAAAGGTTTCCCCTACATTTTTATCAGTCCCCAATGACAAGCCCAAACCTAGGCTCGGAACGGTCATCGTAACTCAAACAACCCCGGGAAAGGGCCTGGGCGAAAGAACAAAATTTGTAATTCAAATTAAAATTTTTTTATATTTTTAAATTGGGATCCGAAAAGAACATAAAAATTTAAATAAGTAAAAGGTTAGTTTTTTATATTACAAAGCATTCGGGAGGACATTAACCCTAAAATAATTATGCAAGTGCCCCGGTGGCCTGGTGGCTAAAACTCCCTTCCCCAGTGGGGTTCATTGGGGGAAAATTTTTAAAACGTGTTTCCTTACCCTGTTGTCATTTTCCCCCTGGCGCAAAGGGTACCTGGGTTTTAGTCGATTGGGTGTGGGCCCATCCTGGACAACAAGTTTAAAGGACCACAATGGAAATAAGACAGACAGTCCAAAAAGACTGACTTTTTTGGTTTATCCTGGGTGGCTAACCCTCGGGGGTTTAAAAAACGAAAAAAAATCTTATCTTATCTTAAGTTACCCAAGAAAATTTCTATTTGACTTTAAGTTTTGGGGATATATAATAAGTTTAAAACGAGACGGGCATTTTTGCTGACTAATTTCCCATAAACCAATACATTTTGGGTTTGTAATTGCCGGAGAGATTTGTAAATCTAGTCACTGGAAGAGATAAAAAAAAAGTCGGGGGATTTTTCGAAAAAAAAGTAAGTAGTAGAGATGAAAATGGGATGTAAAATTTAAGAATGCGGATCCCGGGAGGGTGTATGGGGATTTTACTCTTTTGGGGGATGCGGATGAAAAGAAATTGTGGGGGGATGTTCCGCATCCAGGATGCGGATATCCACACAATCATAGAAAATCTTTTTAATGCGTTAGTCTATTTCCCGGTTGGGAGGGGGTAAAAAGGGGTTCAAAGTAAATGACCAAAGTTTTCCCAAATTGGGAACCCCCTCAGCTCCAAAAGGTGATGCCCCAAAACTGTTCATGTCAGAACCACTCCGCCCCACAGGTGAGGGCCCCCTGAAACTGCCCCATGTCAGAACCTCTCATTTCCCACTTAAGGGGGATGACAGCAAACTTTTCCTTGTAAGAACCTTTTTGGTTCATTTAAAAGGTGATCCCCAAATTTTCCTTTGTAAGAACCTCCCAGTTCACTTAGGTGATGACCAAAACTGTTCCATGTTTGAACCTCTAAAGGCTCCCCCTAGGGGATCCCGGCCTTTCCCCTGCCCGGGAACCCCCGGCTCATTGGGGGGTGATGACCCCAAACTGTTCCGGCCCCAAACCACTCAGCTCATTGGGTTGATGCCCCAAACTGTTCCATGTCGAACCTCTAAAGCTCACGTGGTGATGGCCGAAAACCCCTTTCCTTGTAAAAACCCTTTCTCAGTTCATTAAGGTGATCCCCGAAAACCCCTTTCCATTAGAACCTCTCAGCTCATTGGGGTGATGCCCCAAAACTGTTCCATGTCAGAACCCTCTCGGGCTCCCGTGGGTTGATGACCGAAAACTTTTCCCTTTAAGAACCTCTCAGTTCACTTAGGTGATCCCCGAAAACTGTTCCATGTCAAAACCCCTCTCAGCTCACGTAGGTGATAACCGCAAACTATTCCATGTCAGAACCTCTCAGCTCACTTAGGTGAGGGCGCAAAACTTTCCCTTGAAAGAACCTCTCAGCTCACTTAAGGTGATAAGGAAAAACTGTTCCTTGTAAGAACCTCCCCAGCTCCTTAGGTGATGACGAAAACCCTGGTCCTTGTAAGCACCTCTCAGCCCCACATGGGTTTACACTCAGCGATCCCCTTAGCGTGATAACAAATGAAACAATTTTAGCAAAATTAAAAAATAAAAATTTCAAAAATGGCGGGTTGGGGTTTTTAAAACTTTTTAAATTAAAAATTTTTTTAAATGTTCTTCAAATATTAGGAAAGTAACAACTTATGTGTTTTCTCTTAATTTTTAAAGGGGATGAAATGCATAAAAAAGTGTTTCGGGACAAAAAATATTAATCATAATTTCCCCCTTGCCCCGACGTCGCCCATCAAAAAGGGGCAAGGGATGTATTCCAGAACCCAAAATTTCCCCAAGGGCCAGGGAATAGTGCCCACTGAAAGTACCTCCAGAGGGGTTTACCCCCCAGCCCCCCTTTTTCCCTGGGGCAGTGGGTTCCTTTTTCAAAGGGGCGGCTTCCCCCCTTTCAGGGTGGCCCATTTTCAGGGGCGGCTTTAACCCTTTTTTCCCACCTTTAGGGACGGCCTCCTCTCTTCCCCGGTTGGGCCTTTTACTCTCTTTCATGGACGGTCTCTATTCTTTAAAGGGCGGCTTTTTCCCTTTCAGGGACGGGCCCCTTCCCCTTCAGGGCGGCCTCTACCTTTTAAGGGGCGGCTTCTACTCTCTTTCGGGGCGAACTCTATTTTTTCAGGGACGAACTCTACTTTCTTCCCCGGGTTTTTCCTCCCTCCCCTTCCCCGGGACGCCCTTTCTTTCAGGAGGGGACCCCACTCTCTTTCAGGGTCGGGGCTCTTCCCCTTTTTAGGGGCGGCCTCCCCTCTCTTTTAAGGGGGCGGCCCCTTAAATCTTTTCAAGGACGGGCCCCCTTTTTCCTTTTTCCCAAAACCCTTTTCAGGATGGCCCTCCCCCTTTTTGGGGCGGGCCTTCCCCCTGGGAAGGGCCCCTACTTTTTTTAAAGGGGTGGCCCTTCTCTCCTTCCTGGGGCCCCTACTCTCTTTCGGGACGGCCCCTATTTTAAAGGGGGGTTTTCTCTTTTTTGGGACCCTTTTCCCCTTGGGGGGCCTCACTTTTTTTTTGGGACCCTCCTCTTCCTGGGGCCGGGCCCCCTCTTTTTTCAAAAGGGGCCCTCTTCCCTTCCCCGGGGCGGCCTCTCTATGGTTTTTCTGGGGACCCCTCTACCCCCAAACGGCCCTACTCTTTTTAAAGGGACCTTTTACTCTTTTTAAGGGGCGGCCCTCTCTCTTCAGGGGTTTGGCCTCCCTCTTTTTGGGGCGGCCTCTACTCTCCTTTTTTGGGACGGCCTCTTTCTCTTTAAGGGGCGGGGTCTCTCCCCTTTTAGGTTTGGCCTCTACTCTCTTTCCAAAGGGGCGGGGTTCCCCCTTTTTGGTCCTAGTCAAGTTTGTATGGATATTTTGGTATGTTTTTTGGTAAAAAAATTTTTTATTAAAAAAAAGGTTTTCCCAATTTTTTAAAAAACCTTTTTGGCCCTTGGGGTTATGAATAGCGTTGGGGAAAAGGGGCTTAATCAAATTTCATTCAACAAAAAAAGGGAGGGGTTTTTTATCACCCTGAAACAAAGCCTTTCAAATCTTCGCTAAAAATTTTTAAGGAAAACCCATTTGCCGAAATAATATCTAAACAAAAAATTTTAAAATCCAAAAACCTTTGTGTGAAATAAACCCATGTTGTCATTATGGTTTTAAATTTTGTTGTCCCTTAAAATTTATTATATTGTCATTATGTTTTTCCATGGTCATTATCGTCATTTAAAGTAGTCATGTTGTCATTATATCATCATATTGTCATTATGTCGTCATTATGTTGTCATTATGTTTCGCTATGTTGTCATTATGTCGTCATTATGTTGTCGTTATGGTTTCCCTTATGTTGGCATTAAGTCATTATAATGTAATTATGTTGTCCCATTTGACATTTATGTTCTCCCCTTTATTAAAATTTTGTTGTCATTACGTTGTAATTATGTTGTCATTATGTTTTTTCATTATGTTGTCACTATGTTGTCATTATTTGTCGCTATGTTGTCATTATGTTTTTCACCATGTAGTCGCTATGTTGTCATCATGTTGTCAATTTTTTTGTCTTTATGTTGTCCCTTATGCTGTCGCTATAAGGCTTTCCCCATGTTGTCCCTTTAAAATTTTTCATCTTGTTGTCATTATGTTGTCATTATGTTTAATCATGTTGTCAATGTTTTTAAAAAACGATTGAAAATGTACTTTGTTTTTAGCAAAAGAGATTTTGTCAGGTAAATTAAAGGGCATGTCAGTTTCCCGGTTAAAATTTTTTAAAAAATAAATGATCATTTCAGTGACAGTAATGGGGGTTTTAGTGATGGACCAGTACGCTGAGAATAAAATAAGGGTTTATGGGGATAGACCAGTACGCTGAAAAATAGTAAATTGATAGTGATAGACCAGGATTTAGAACAGTAAGTTGTTAGTGATGGACAAAATTTTGCTGGGAAAAAAAGTAAGTTGCTAGTGGGTAAGTATGCTGGGGGGAGGTTAGTTTTATGGACTTACCGCGGAAGGGGTAGGTTGCTAAATGATGGACCAGTATGCTGAAAAAAAATAAGTTTTCAAAATGATGGAACCCGGGAAACCTTTTGGGAAATAAAATTGCTAGTGATGGGCCATCTGAGAAGAAAAAGGGTTTCTAGTGATGGACCAGTTTTGCTGAAAAGGGGTAAATTGGCCCATTTATGGACCAGTAAAGCTGAAATGAGTAAGTTGCTTTATGGACCAGAACCTTGAGAAAAAAAGGCTAAATGATGGACCAGTATGCTGGAAAAAGGGGTAAAATTGCTGGGGATGGACCAGTAAAAACTAAGAAATAAGTTACTAAAAGATGGACCAGTAATCCCGGGGAAGAGTAAGTTGCTTAAATGATGGACCAAATATGCTGGAAGGGAAAAGGGAATTGGTAAATGATGGACCGTTGGGTGAAAAAGGGGTTCTTTGGGGGGACCAAACCCGAGAAGGGAAAAAGTTTCTAGTGATGGACCAAATAAAGCTGAGAAAAAAATAAGTTACTGGGGATGGACCAAATACCGGGGGAAGGAAATAAGTTGCTTTTGTGATGGAGTATTACAATAGGGGTTTTAAGGGTTTTTCCCCAAATGTAAATGGAGCTTAGAGCAAAAAAAACACAGTAGAAAATGCTTTGAATTGTATTTCCCCACTAAAAAAAAATTTTGATTATATGACTTTTGTATTTTTCCCTTTACCAAGCAAAATTTTGATTATATGAAAATTTTTTTTAAATTTTTCCTTTTAAAGTATAAATTTTAAAGGGTTTGTACAAAGTATGTCCTTTTGAAGGTTGGGATTGGGGCCCCAATTGGGCAACAAAAAAAGCGGGCCCAAAAGGCCCGGGGACCCCGTTCAACAACCGGGTTTTGGGAATGTTGGTGAGAGGGGTTGGTTTGGGGGGGACTCCCCTGAGTGGGTAAATTTTCAAAACTTATTTCTGGGGGGGCTTGAAAAGGGGTTGGGGCAAATATTCTGTTAAATGGGACCCCGGGTTGTGAAGGACCTGCCTAAATATGGGCCAAAAAGGCCTGCCCGCAGTGTTCCTCCTTTCTTATGTTTTTATGTTCTTAAAAATTTTTTGAAAATGGTATCCCCATCACCTTTTCCCTTGTCAGATCCATTTCATTGGCTGAACCGAAAACCCTTGGGGTTTGGGGTGTGGGGCCCCATCACAAAACCCTTAACGATGGTTTGGAAAAATGCATGCAAAAAACTCCATCCCTTGTTTTTAACATCTGTTGGAAACTTTCCAAGGAATTGGGACTGAGGATGGGCGGGGGTAGGTTTGAACTTTCCCCGCCCAAAAGGGGTTCTTTTCCCAAATGTTTGGGTGAAATTGGGATTTATCATTTGGTTTTTGATTTTAAAAAAGAAAAGATAAACTTAGTTAAAAATTTTTTTAAAAAATTGCTTTAATTTTAAAAAACTACTTTTGGGAAGCCTCTGGATATCTGGTTCTCTATCCATCTTTTTGAAAAAAGTACTGATTTTTCCCGGCTTAGACTTAAAAGGTGGTTTGGGCCCACACAATCTATTAAATTTAAATTTTGAAAAAAGGGGCTCCATTAGCAGGAATGGGATGGAGAGGGGGTTTAAAAGGGGTGTCCAGGTTTTTTCCCTACCCCACATTCGGGCAACAGTGAATATGATTCCTTTCATCTTTTCCTTTTCTTTTAAAAAAAAAACTTTTTGTTAAATTTTATCTTTTTTTTTTTGAATTCCCAAAAAGGCCTCCTAAAAAAAAAAGTTTGGGCTTATTTGGATCTTTGGGCCTAAATTTTTTGGGGGCTCTAATTTTTCTGTTTGCTGTCTTTAATCCTTAAGGGGGGGTGAACTTGGGGAAAGGGGGGAACACTGCACCCCCCCGTTGGCCCATCTAAGGGAGGTCCTTCAAATCCGTCCCCAACAGAATATTTGCTCCAACCTTTTTTTAATGCTACCCAAAAAAATAAGCTTTTTACAATTCTCCCACTCATGCAGGGGTCCCCCAAATCCAACCTCTCCACTCCCGGGTTTTTTCCAACCTAATTTGAAACCCCCTCAAGGTCCTGGGTTCAATAAAACCCCCTTTTTTCGGGCTTTCCCCTACAAATCCCTGTTCCCAACCCTAAAACCCCTTTTTTTAAAATCCCCCTTATCTAACCTTTAATCCATTATTGCGGGTTCTCTTGGGGAGATATCCTTTAAAAAATTTTTAATCCCCGTTTTCCCCTTTTCCCCTTTTTCCTCGATCATGTCTCCTCATTCTACGTCTTACAAGTGGGAAAAGTTTTTGGGGGCCCCAATCTTTCTTCGTAAGGAAAAATTTCTAATGCTATGTAATTTAAATTTTGTCATTCTTTGCTGAATTTTTCTTTAAAAAATTTTTTGTCCATTTTTTTAATATGGGGGACCAGAACTGAGCTGCGTAATCTGGTAGGCCTTTTTAATGATTATAAAACTGTAATATAAAAACCCCTTGACTTCTGTTGCTAACCCCTTCTTTATATAAATCCCTATAATCTATTTTTCCTTTTTTAATGTAGCTTAGGCATTGTTTTCTTGAGGTTTTTAAAGGGTTTCTGTTTTCCACACCCCCCAAATCCTTCTCCAAAACTGTATGGCTAAGTTCTCGTTATTTTTAACCCTTTTAAGGTTGGGGATGGACACTCCCGAGCTTCAAAAACCTTGGGGTTTTTTATACTTGAACTGCAAAACTGCCACTTTACTGACCCAATTAAGTTTGTCTAAATCTTCCTAAATTCTATGACATCTATGTTTGAATCAATTATTCTACCTATCTTCTGTCGTGGGCGAATTTGCTCATATCACTAGTAATTCCCATAAAGGTCATTGATATATTTATAAATAACAATGGGCCTAAGACTGATCCCTTTGGGAAAACCATGTTAAAGTCCCCATTCGGTTTAACCCCATTTATACCTCTCTGCTTCCTATTGGTGAGCCATGACTGATCCATGAAACCTTTTCCCCAATGCCTGAGCTGCCCTTTTTTTAACAGTCTCTGGTGCGGTACTCATCAAAAACCTTACTAAAGTCTAAATAAACAATATCAATTCTTTATCGTGATCAAACAGCCTCAAAAACTTTACTGAAGAAGGTTAATAAATTAATAGGCAGGGAAAGGCCCCCCGTAAACCTGCTGGGTATCATTAATCAAATTATGGTTATCTAGATGGCTTCTAATAATATCAGCTATAATTGACTCAAGTAATTTGCCTACAATTGAGGTCAGGCTTATTGGGCGGTAGTTTGACGGTAGTGACTTGTCCCCCAAAAAAGGAATTAATTAGCCATCTTCCAAATATCAGCCCTACACCTGTTTGAAGAAAAATTTAAAAAATGTTGATTTTGGGTTTCCCGAGTTCCATTTTGCTTCCCCAAAAACCCCTTCAAAGCTCATCGGGACCCCCGATTTATTTTTTTCAGTGGTCCAGCTGTTTCATAATCATTTCCTAGTGACTGTGATATTATATAATTTATCTTCTTCGGGGCCCTTTGAAAAAATTAAATTTTGGGATTTATTAATTCTTTCCTTTAAAAACCGAAAAAATAATTATTAAAAATAGGCACATATCATTCTCCTTGTCATAAAATAAAGTTTTTTTAAGGGGGCCTATCTTATCCCCAACTTTTTTTCTATAAACCTGGAAAAAAATTTTTGGGGTTGTTTTTAATCCCCAGCAATTTTTTTTTAGTCCCGTTTAGCTTTTTTTATTCCCCTTTTTTTCGCCCTCTTAATGTCAGTTTCTGATTTATAAGATGACCTCACCTCTTTTATGCGCCTATAAATTCCTTTTTTCTGCCCCAAAGATATTTGAGCCTATTATTCATCCGGGTCATTTCTACTTGATCTAATTTCTTTATGGATAAATGTTCTTTGGGGGCCCCCATAGTGTTAAGAAAAATTCATATTTATCCTCTCTTCTTCCCCCAGTCCACAGTTGATAAGTGTTCTCTAAGTCCATTATAATCTTATCAGTTTCAGTGCAGACTAAGTAATTATTTTTAAGAAGATATTTATTTCACCGGGTGACCTGAAGTGGATTTACCCATGGCTGCCTCAAAAGCGGAGTTTAGTGAGGAGTCTTTTCGTTGTTCCTACCGAAAGGACAGTCCCTCAGGCATGGAAACAGATACATCTGGCAATCCTGCAACCCTGGAATAGGAAGGCTTGATCATGGGCTGTTCACTAAATTTACGAGGCCCTGGCCAGTTTTCCTCATAAAACAAATTGATTAGTCCGAGATCAGAGTCGTCCAAGGACGAGTTAACATTGGAAAAATAAACACATAAGCAGTATAATGTGATCCTTTATTGACAACGTTTCGCCCACGCAGTGGGCTTTATCGAGTCACAGACAGATCTACCTGGAAAATGAGCAACATGGAGATATATATAGGGTACAGTCAGGTGGAGAATGCTGGGTCAGGTGGAGAAAGCTGCATGTGAGTCTTAAAAAGTAGTGTGATAGTTAAAAACATAGTGTGACGTAAAGGACCTGCAGTGTACCATTCTTGAGTTCTAGGTGGGATAGCGTTGAAGAAGTTTCTTGGCAATAGGTTCAGCTATGTTGTAGAAGCCGTTGTTCTGGTTGAAGTTGTTGGATATACAGATGAGTGATGATTCTAGGATTCTTCGGTATTGCGTGTTGTCTTCTCTGGCGATGAGTCTTGCGTTTCTGTAGTTGACGAGTTAACATTCTCATCAGACATCACTTTGGATTTTCCCTCGAGTTATGGCCAACATCGGGGAAGAATTAATCATTATGGGTTCCATACATTTAGTAGACTCAATGTTATTACCCAGTAATAACATTGCATCTTTCATGGGAAATCCCTCCGAGACACCTACAGTCAAATACCCAGTGTAGTATTTACTCTGCACGTATATTTGATGTAAAGGGACAGAAAATACTGCTCCTCCAAAAGCTTCTAACAGAACTGATGACTGCAAAGAGGTTTGTTCAGAAAGGGGAAGTACTCCCTCTCTTATAAGTGAGCAATATGCTCCAGTATCCCTAAAGGTTCTAACTTCCATTTTCTCTGAATGTTCCTGAAGGATATCTGACAAGTGCTTCTACTTCTACTTCTTCCTGGGACATGTCATTAGGGACATTATAAATTTTCCCTAATGGTTGGGGTTTACTTGGACAATTGGGCCTGATGTGACCAGGTTGTTACAATTGAAACATACCATCTCAGCTTTAACTTTGGCACCTCGTTGATTTTGTGGCTTACGCCACTCTGGATACTGCCGTCTCGAATCACCATGTTGAGTAGTTTGATGTCGCTCACCAGGTTGACCATGAGTGAAGTAACGCTGCTCACCAGGTGATTTAGTTTGCTGCTGACGAGATTCACCTTCATCTTGACATTTCGTTCTCCACTCAGGAACTTTTCTTTGACGATCTCTGCTCATACCAGGCTGTTGAGGAAAGAGATAAGACCGCTCGGACAAGGAGCGGTTAGTTTCAAAAGTATCAGCCAACCTGGCTGCTTCCAATGCAGTATTCAAGGAACGATCTTGCAAAAAGACTCGAACCTCTGGACTAACAGACTCCAGCAGGTTGTCCACCAAGATGAGCTGCTTCAAATTTTCAAAATCAGCGACACCACTTGCCTTGTACCACTTTGTAAAAGCCCTGGTCTGCTGTCTTACAAAGTCAACGTAAGACTGACCCAGCTGCCTTCTGCCGAGTTTGAATTCTTTCCTATACTTGGCAGGAATACATTGATAAGCCCCAAGAACAGTGGTTTTCACAATGCGATAGTTACCAAAGTCTTCATTACCAAGGATGGACGTAAACTCTTGTGCCTTACCAAACAACGCAGTATGCACCAGTGACGCCCAATGAACCTCAGGCCACCCTAAAGCTCGAGCCTGGTTTTCAAATGCTTCGAAAAACTGTTCAGGCTCTGCTTCAACAAAACGAGGAACAAACTGTACTGCCCTTTGCAAATTTTAATTCATCTAAAATCTGATGGAATTGCCTCCTCTCCTTCTCTCTATCAAACTCCTCCTTAGCAAATGCTGCTGTTCTTTGTTTGTTCAAGAGTGAGTCGGGCTTTTTAAAATGCCAATGAACCGACTCCCTGTCGAAAACCCCCAAACCCCTTGAGACTTCGGGTTTTTGCTCAGGAGTTTTGTCTCCCCCATTTTTTGAAACCTTTGGTGACCTACGGTTAACAGCTCCTGTAGGGGAGAAACAGGGAGTCTGATATGCCATAGTTTCAGTTTTAGTTTACTCCTTATAATATCCGCGGGCAGCCGTAAGGGTGTTGATATTCAATACCAATAGAACGAGGATACGCCAACAACGTTTTAAGAAAGTTTTGGGCCTTTAGTAGAAATAACTCAGACACAAAACTTTTAAATCGAATAGGTGGCATTAACCCCCAACTTAACACGCTGTAGCGCTATGCGGTACGGTCAGGATACTCATACGAAGCAAACGGCAATAACAAAGCCAATATGACAAAAATAACAAAATAACGCAATAACAAACCAAATTGCAGAATAAACACAAATAGCAAGGCTAAACCTAGCGAAGCAAATGCAAAAAATGACACACAAAAATTTGTGAAACGTTGGCAAAGCGTAAGCAATTCCCGATAACAAACTATCTAGATACAAGACAGCTCCTGCTCCAATTCAACTCTAGGCTCAACCCCCTGCTCTAAGTTCCCAAAATTTAGCTCCGGGACAGGCTACCCATATTACAACCTTTAGGTTCAAGGCCTGTTATCCTGAATGTAAAAAAGGGGGGTTAAAACAAAGAAAC
>WNWK01047027.1:0-14093 GCA_009830355.1 Cherax destructor
AAATTTGTCTGTAGAATGGTGGGTACCTTAAATTATTATTACATAATTTTAAAAATGCTTATTATTTATATAAAAAAAATTGTAATACAGAAAAGATGATGGATAAGATATACGTGCAACATGTGGATAGCTTTACTTAAGAGAGCTGTATAACCCTTGTGGTTTAGCGCTTCTTTTGATTATAATAATAATTTACTTAAGAGATCTTCCACCCACCAGGGGCTTCAACAGTTAATACAAACACGTGAAAATAAGAATAGGAAAGATAATAGTTGGGTTTGGTTGACGTATAACAACGAGACGCTGTATAGCAGCAGTAACAATAGTAGAAGTAGTAGTAGTTGAAGTAAAAGTAGTTGTAGTAGTAGTAGCAGCAGTAGTATATCCATCCTGTGAACGACAGCGGGTGAAATTAGGCCCCAGAAAATGACAAGAAGAGAACATCTGTATTTATGTCTACAATTGTCTTATCTGTTGCAAGCAAATTTGGGATACTTGATTTAAATGTCTGGTGTCATATAGTAGTCAGTTATAAAGTACTTTGACACATCGCAAAGCTTATTATACTGATTCCTTATTTCTCGGTGAGTGGATAGTGAAACTCGGTGATATATATTTTTTATCATGGTGATATTTTTTTTATCGTAGTGGGTGATAGATTTACTCAGGCTTCTGGATTCCTATGACATTCTCTGTCATTATTTATTTATTTCTCAATATTATTTCTAATGCTAGACACAAATATACCAAAGATATATTCTACATTTTCCTTCTGGGTACTTTGGCTAATTTATCAGCTTTACAGTGAAGCACATCAATGAGTGATGGTCCATAAAAAGTGTATATTAATTCCCATTACTCTGACTTTGGAGTATCCACACCTGGCTTCTCCAACGAGCATGATGCTAGAGTCAGTATGTGAGTCAACTAGCACGGTCTATATATCTTACCTGAGAGTCTCCCACAATCAGAATACCTTACCTTGATTAGCAGGGAAGTCAGTGGTACCTTTAACCTCACTAGCCACTGAAGTACACTCGTCCTGGAGAACAGAGAATCGATTTCCTACCTTCACATCTTCTCTGTTAACCTTCCTTATCTTCCTTCTTCCTGAATTGTGAACCACTTGCCACTTAAAGCGGCTGCCACTCTCACTGTTGGTAACCATTTCCTCCTTACCAGCACCAACCATCTCACACTCACTCCCAAATCCATCTAGGCGAAGCTTCAGCCTCCTATTTTCCTCCTGAAGAAGTAGAACCTCCTTCAACACTTTAACCTGAGATTCTAAAACACTGCAGCGAGCCATGGTGCTGGTAACACCCCACGGGCGCGACGGCGTACCATGATGTTCAGTTTGCAGACTCTGGTCGAACATATCTGAAACTTCACGAAACCTTGTACCATAAGGAGCAATCCTCCGCTTTTGTATAACATCGTTGTTTAAGGCTGTGCACAATTGACTCCACTAAATAACTATAGTTTGTACAGCCCATAGTTTGAGTTATACACGGCATTCCTATCATGTTTCAAGAGGGAGAACTCTATTATATTTATTTCCATTATGGAACTGTTGGGTACAACTATCTGGGCGGCAGCTGACAATTTAAAGATCGCATTTGACACCTGGCCTGTCCTGTACTCAATCAAGAGGCCAGGTGTCAAATGCGATCTTTAACCATGTCGCTCTTGCAATCACCCACCCCGGTGGGTGATTGCAAGAAGATGGGTGATAAGACTGACCAGCATTTAAGGAATAAATAAGCAAGTAAGTAACTGTTACTTAAGCATCGGGAATATAATTCTCATTTTTTTAATTGACGATGGTCTTTAGGACACATGTTATGGGCACATAAAAATTACTTTTGAAGAGTTAACGTAAGATTACCCAAATACTGTGACTTAGTGTATGTCTGATCAGAAGAGACAATCTTCAGTTATTTCACAGAAACCAATTTGTTTGATGAAATGGACACATTAGGACTTAACACAGCCTAAAATCAAGGAGAAGCTTCGTTTAAGGAAAACATATCATCAGTATAAATTTAAAGACCACCAAATACATTTTTTAGTTATTACACTGTACTGAAAATAAAATTGCACCCACACTGCCCCCTCCCTCGAAGATACATTAGCCATTAAAGATTAATGCAGTTCAGAAATGTTTATTGTAATAATGGCGAAATTCTGAACTACTACTACTGCTACTACTACCACCACTACTACTATTACTACCACTACTACTACCACTACTACTACTACTACAACTAATAATAATAATATAATAATAATAATAATAATATTATAATAATAATCTGACAGTACTGGCAATACAAGATGAGGAACGTGAGTCTTGGGGAGGCATGGGACGACCAGAACACCACCCTGACCTCCTTCAGGTCTCCTTCACCCCCACCCTCGTCATCGTCTCCAACACCTTCTGCACCATCTTTCTCATCGTCACCTCCGCCATCGTCAGAAGGTCAGCACAATGCACATGTTAGAATTTTCAAACACGTGATTTCAAGTCGTGGAGCTGTGTATAATTATAAGAAGTGAAGTTGCTTGTATTTGTAAATATTTAAGTTGTGTTTAAACTGCAAGTAAAATAGCTGTGTTAAATTGTAAATATTGGAGTCATGTATAATGGTAAGAAGTTGTTATGAATAAATCAGAGTTACACTTAATTGTATTTAGTCTGCATAATTCAGCATCTCTTGTAATATTCACTCCCACTCTGACTTCTTATTCACCTGTACTAAAAATAAGAAATAAAATTGATCTAATTGCTGCACTTGAGCAGGTAACTGGAATATCAACCCAGACACAGCTAAAACCTGCGACTCTTCACGGTGTGTGTCTTCCTGCAAAATTGTGATTTGGACAACACAAGTTGTCTATGTAACCCAGTCTCTATTAATAATAGATAATTGTGTTATAATTACGGTCAATCCACGGTACTTATTAATTTATGATTATTATTTTTTACAATAACGTGAAAAAACACTTTCAATGCTTGTGTGTGTGAGTGTGTGTGTGCACTCACCTATTTCTGGTTTCAGGGGTCGAGACATAGCTCCTGGCCCTGCCTCTTCACTGATCGCTACTAGGTCCTCTCCCTGCTCCATGAGCTTTATCATACCTCGTCTTAAAACTATGTATGGTTCCTTCCTCTACTAAGTCACTTGGCAGACTATTCCACTTCTTGACAACTCTATGACTAAAGAAATACTTCCTAACATCTCTTTGACTCATCTGAGTCTTCAACTTCCAATTGTGACCCCTTGTTTCTGTGTCCCATCTCTGGAACATCCTGTCTTTGTCCATCTTGTCAATTCCTCGCAGTATTTTGTATGTCATTATCATGTCTTCCCTAACCCTCCTGTCCTCCAGTGTCGTCAGGCTGACTTCCCTTAACCTTTCTTCGTAGGACATTCCCCCTTTGCTCTGGAACTAGCCTTGTTGCAAATCTTTGCACTTTCTCTAATTTCTTGACGTGCTTGACCAGTTGTAGGTTCCAACTGGTGCTGCATACTCCAGTATGCGGTGTACAGAGTCTAGAACGATTCCTTTTGAGGTATCAGCACGCTATTCTCAGGTTTGCCAGGCGCCCATATGCTGCAACAGTTATCTGGTTGATGTGTGCTTCCGGAGACGTGCTCGGTGTTATACTCACCCCAAGATCTTTCTCCTTGAGTGAGGTTTGCAGTCTATGGCCACCTAGCCTATACTCTGACTGCGGTCTTCTTTGCCCTTCCCCGATCTGTATTTGGCGGGGTTAAATTCGAGGATCCAGTTGCTGGACCAGGCTTCCAGCCTGTCCAGGTTTCTTTGTAGTCCTGCCTGATCCTCATCCAAATTTAATTTTCCCCATTATCTTCACATCATCTGCAAACAGGGACACTTTTGAGTCTATCCCTTCCATTTGTCATTCACATATACCAAAAATAGCAGTGATAGTAGGACTGACCACTGTGGAACACCACTCGTCAGAGGCGCCCACTCTGATACCTCGTCACTTACCATGACTCGTTGTTGCTTCCCTGTCCGGTATTCTCTGATTCACTGTAGTACCCTTCCTGTTATGCGTGCCTGATCCTCTAGCTTTTGCACTAATCTCTTGTGAGGAACTGTGTCGAAGGCCTTCTTGCAGTCCAAGAAAAAAGCAATCCATCCACCCTTCTCTCTCGTGTCTTACTTCAGTTACCTTGTCATAAAACTCCAGTAGTTTGTTGTTGAAAATTGTTGTTGTTGTTGTTTGTGTGTCTTTGTGTGTTAGTTACCATTTTGTCCTAGGCATGTGCCAATTAGACACTAGGCCTGTTTGTATATATGTGTGTGTGTAAGGAAACACTTCGAAATGTTTCTGCCACACCGGGAATTGAACCTGGCCCCTCCGTGCGTGAAGCAAGAGCTTTACCCACTAGGCCACCGGGGCGTACTAGGCCACCGCCTCAAATATTTCTATTATATTGCTACCTTTTAAGTATACAGATTTTATTTATTTCTGGTGCAGCCAAATGTGTATATCTTAGTATATCCTTCATATACATAATATGTGTATCTCACTGATATACACTGATATTCACTTATATTCACTGTATATTTGTCACTTCATAATACAATGAAAAATTACATTAATCCCTATTTCAAGTATTAAAATATAATTGATGGTGAACATGAGACCTCCATGACAGTAATAATAATAATGATAACGGGTATATATATCGATAAGGTATGCCTCTCGGTGTGTATATTCTGAGAGGTAGCTACATTCCTATTCGAGGTAACGTATTCTTGACTGGTGGTGCGTACAATAAACAAGGAATCCTTGGAAATACACAATGATTTGTGGGCCTTGCCCAGTTGCCTCTTGAAGACTGCCAGGGGTTTTTGTTGGCAATTTCCCGTATGCACGGAGGGAGGGTATCGAGTTCTTAGTGTACTTGTCGCCTCTCTGCTTTTAAGTGGGGTATTTAGCTCCGTCTGCCAAGCCCGTGTTGTCATACAGTGATTTCGGTGACCAGGTTTGGAACCAGTTCCAGAAGGTAAAAACGAAAAATAAGAAATAATAATAATAATAATAATAATAATAATAAAAAAGAAGAAGAAGAAGAAGAAGAAGAAGAAATAGAAGAAGAAGAAGAAGAAAGAGAATAAGAAGAAAGAAAGAGGAAAAAAAGTAAAGCAATACGAAAAAAATAAAAATAAAAACAAAGTAAAAATAAGCAAGAAAAAGAAGGGTTGTTAATCTGATAGTTCCAAGGTAGCAATGTTAGCCTCGTCATATTCCATTACGGGATAAGTTTCTTCCCACAGGGCAACGAAATGTCTTGGCCAGAGGTGAAAATTTTCAGTAAGGCGATGAGGATAGCATTAAGCATTCCATTAATGATTCATCAGCAAGGACACCTTCTAAGGTTTTCTTCCATCAAAGCCGAGGTAACTATCACTTAGAAATTTACCATCCCCATGACTGAGCATTACTGAGCGAGGCAGTTCTTGTTGTTACCTTTATTATAATATAAGTGAAGCGTTAAACACATGTGAGTATCCCCGAAAAAATTAATAACATGATTGTAGAGAACTCAGAGAACGAACATAATAGAAACCATTACAAAGCAGTTCAAAAATACTAGCAGGCCAGTGCTCTAACCACTAGGCTGTGTAGTCAAAAAAGTATTTTTTTCCTTTTAGGCACATTTCTATACATTAGAAGTTAGCTTCCGCATCACTATAACCACAAATTCAAGTTTATAAGCCTCCGTGGTCTAGTGGTTAAAGCACTGGCCTTTTAAGAACTGGTTGCCTAAGGGTTCAAATTATGTTCGTTCCCTGAGATATGTGGGTCATTTAATGCAGGGAGAGGTGGAGGTCCGATCCTCTGTCCACTAACCTCGAGACAGACATTATAGTTTACATTAAAGGCGTAGATTCAAACTATCCCGAGTTGTGATCGATGCCTCACACAAAAAAGGGAGCCTCGCCATTGCCCCTCCGTACAATGTGATCATTGTTAGAGGACTTATCTTTTGTCTCAAGCTTTATAATGAGTTTCCTTAACGTATTACTAGAGTTTACTGCTCATGTAAGGAAAGAATTAATAATCAATATGTGTGTGTGTGTGTGTGTGTGTAGCTACAGTAGCAGAGTTATGCTTGTAGTGTCTCTCGTCTTCAATAGTCTGTTCATCATATTTATTTTTAATTTCCAGTGGTTGCAGCACTTACTAATTCCTCTTTTATTGCATTCCACTGACCTATCACTCAATCTGAGAGAAAAAATTGTATTATCCTTTCTGCTCCACTTGTTCCTCAATTTACAACTGTGGCCTCTTGTCCTCCTATTGTAAGTGCTAAGAAATCTTCTATATCTACTCTTTCAAGTCCTCTCAAGACCTTATTGTATTTATCATGTCTCCTCTTTTTCTCAACATCAATCAACGTGGACATCATCAATGTTTTCAACCTCTCATTATAGTTCAACTATGGCAGCCATTTTGTACCTTATATTTGAATATTTTCTAAACTATTTACGTATTTTTCTCAGATGTGGTCACCACACAACCTCTGAATATTCCAATTTTGGCTTAATATATGTTATAAATACCTTTCTTAACATTGCATCATCCATATATTTAAAAACTGTTTTATTGTCTCCCAGTTTAACATATATGACTTTCTTCGATTTCATTTATGTGATTTTCTGGTGTTAATAGACCTCAGATCCTTCTGTCTGATGCTTTTCATATTTTGTCACATAGTTTATTTTTTTCGTGGGGCCTGATTTCACTTTCTCTCATTTCCATTTACATGGCATTTATCTACATTAAATTCATCATCCAATTATCAGAATCCTCTTGTAATTCATCAGACTCCTCTTGTAATTCATCAGACTCCTCTTGTAATTCATCAAATTCCTCTTGTAAATATTTACAGGCGACTAACATAAAATGCGTGACGGTGTGTGTGACTGTGTGATGATGTTTTGGGTCCCCAGAGGTGAGCGATACAACGTATGTGACGATGTTGTGGTTCTGGACGCTTGACTGACACATGAAGGTGTGTGACGGTGTCGTAGTCTCCTGTTGCGAGTGTTACATGACGGTGTGTGACTGTGTGACAGTGATATGACATTGTGTGGCGGTGTTGTGACAGTGTGAAACAGTGACGGTGTTGTTACAACGTGTGACGATGTGGAACTTTGTGATAGTGTTGTGACGGTGTGGGACTCCACTGTAACGGTGTTTTGGTGGACCTGTGACGGTGGGGCTGTGTTGTAATGGAGTTGTGGAAGTATGTAGTGACGAGTTATGACGGTGTTGTTGCAATGTGTGAAGGTGTTGTGTGGTCTTTTGCAGCGTGGGCGAGAAGGTGCGGATGCTGGGGTCGCTGACGCTGTGTCTCCTGGCCATGTTGATCATCACAGCTCTCACCCTCATCAACACCGACTCGTGTACGTCCGCCACAAGGAGACTCAAGGAATCGTGGTCCCGGGAAATGGAGCTGCTCTCCCCTTCCACTAATCATATCCGAAAGCTCCCGTTCACAATGGGTTTAGCGCTTCCCATTCTGTGCCATCCTAATTCTGTACTCTTATAGGTATAGGTGAATATAGTATCGAAGCTCGTCTATGGCTATGGTGGAGGATCGAAACGTAATCATCCTTTGCGTTGAAGGATCGACATGGGTTTAGCACTTTGTACAAAGTATACATAAAAAGTAGACTCCTACTTTGATATGTTTTTAAATTCCTTTTGAGTTTTCAGGAGTGCTCACTTTGAGTATACTTGCTCTCTGAGTGCTCACTTTGAGTACACTTGCTCTCTGAGTGCCACTTTCTGGTACACTTGCTCTCTGAGTGCTCACTTTCTGGGTACACTTGCTCTCTGAGTGCTCATTTTTTAGTCACTTGCTCTCTAGTGCTCACTTTCTGTCACCTGCTCTAGTGCTCACTTTCAGTGCCTTCTGGAAATTTAAAAGCAGCAAACCCATGTAGATTATTCAGTTTAAGAAAAGGGGGGATTCGCTCCTTCTCTGCCCATTGTGGCCCGGTCATGCCCATTGTGGCCCGGTCTCTGGCCAGTCATGGTGAGCATCCTGGTGCACTCTTATAATTGTTTCCATTGAAAAGTTTCCATCAGGATTTCAAATTTAAGACTAAGAGTCTTTTTTTGAGCTATAAAAGCTTATAAAATAAATTATTTCTTCAAATATGTATGCTGTATATATACATATATATTCTAGGACAGGCTAGAAGTGTGAAAGTACTTGAGCAAAGATTGCCACCCCTGTGGCTTGTCTTATATATATATATATATATATATATATATATATATATATATATATATATATATATATATATATATATATATATCGTGCCGAATAGGTAAAATTTGGGTAATTGGAAAGAACTCATTTAAAATTAAGTCTTTTCTAAAAATTTCTTTTATACGTTTAAAGATATATCCCAAAAAAACCCTTTAAAAAACTTACTTAACCTTATTACAACAAGCGCAATTTAATTTAGCCTAATCCAACTAAATATAGTTTAGATAATTTTCAATAATTTAATAATAAAAAAACTCAATGAAACATATTTTTTTGTTAGCTTCAGAACGATTTTTCGAAATTTTGCATACACAAATTTTTGCTTGCCTTATTTGGCAAGAAGACGTTTTTTTTAAGTCAAAATAACAAGTTTCCTATTCGGCACACACACACACACACATTACACACACACACACACACACACAATATATATATATATATATATATATATATATATATATATATATATATATATATATATATATATATATATATATATATATATGCATGTGTTTGTGTGTTCGTGGGTTCATGAAAAGGCAGAAAATAAAAATATTTTCTCTTACTTCATATCCATGATAAACCCATATACTTGTGTAACACCTGGGTATCTTTATTGTGGAAACGTTTCGGCAGCCAGTGTCTTGATGACTCCAGTACAGAGTGGAAGGTGAGGAGGAGTTTGGGTAATCAGTCCCCCAGTCTGGAGTCGATGTGTCAACTCATCAATCTTGATAAAAGTAGTTTATGCGCTGAACATGATCTTGTGTACTACAGACAGGTGAGGTGAAGCAGTTGGAGGGTGCATCAGCAGTGGATAAAAACCCCTGATTTTGTCGATGGTTTTATCCGCCGTTCTTCCAAGTATGTAATGGACTACTGAAGCCATTGGCTGGTGAAACGTTTCCACAGTAAAAATACCCCAAATTTCCCAAAAAGCGGTTCATCAACCCGTCGTTTTCTGCCGAAAACCAAATGCAATTTACCAAACTTTTAAAGTTTAACAGTTAAGATTGGATCCCTTCCCTTCATGAAGTCAGACCTGATTCCCATTCATTTCCCCGGCGGGGCATACTTTCTACAGGCTCAGCTCACCAATGACTCTAATAATTCTCTTCCCAAAGGGCAGACGCCTTCTTCGTCGTCACCATGATCATCGTGGGTCTCCTCAACAGTAGGTGGACGGGTCACACCTTCCTCCATGGGCCCGGGTTTACGCCTGAACTCACTTTTTGTTCCTCTATAATTTGGGAATTTACCAACATGACATGTGACATGAAAATGTATACTATGACAAACAAGTCACAACACTGTCAGAACACTTCACAACCAACCCACAATGCCGTAAAAAAACACTTCAAAACCCCCCACAATGCCGTGACTAGAACATTAAAACCCAAACCCACAATACCGTGACTGGAATACTTAAATCTAACCCACAATACCCTGACTGGGACACTTCCCAACCCCTGTGCTGTAGTGGAACATTTCCCCTGACACAAAGTGTTGTGGTAAAAACCTTACAACTAACTCACAACTTAGGACTGAAACTAGGCATGTTTCAATCCATCCTGGACAATTCAAGTAGCAAGTCTGGGCTAAACCCTAAATATTCTAGCTTGTGAAGGAAAAACCAGTTGAGAGCAAGTTTTACTAAAAAATTTTTTTTCCTGTGTAGAGCTTTTTTTTTCATTACCTGATAAACTCAGTGCTAAGCAAAATTTTTTTAGCGTAACCTTGCTCAACAACTTGTATTTTTGTTTTGCTGTCTAGCATTTATATATATATATATATATATATATATATATATATATATATATATATATATATATATATATATATATATATATATATATATATATCGTAAACAATCCTCCCAAGTCACTACTCCCTCCATCCAACAGTACCCTCCCGGGAGCACCGCTGGGTCACCACGCCATCGACACTGTCCTCAAGGACAAAGTGAATGACCTGAAAAGAATGGAGGAGAGAATAAATCTTGATGCCCATGATGCCCCGTATCTCCTCACAAGGTGTCTTACTATCCAAGACTCACTTACTTCTTGAGGTGCGCACCCTCTTTTGAAAACCCAACACTTGACAGTATGACGCACACCTGAGATTCCTTGAAGGCACTGAATCTGTCACTAGAGGATCAGCAATGGGAGCAGGCAACCCCTCCCAGTGCGACGGGGAAAGGATGGGGGTGCGAAAAGAAAGGCAGGTAGCGTTACCTGCATTTCTGTCATCGTGTTTGGCTTCTAGTGGATTAGTAAAGGGGTTGCCCCTGAACGTTTGAGGGTGTGGTGGGAGCTCAAGACCCCAAGTTCATTGAAGCAGCAGTGCAGTGGGACACCCTGGCGACTCCTCCATAACCAGCCCCTCCCAAAACACAAACAGTCCCACTGGGACAAACCGATCATGGAAAAATTCCCAACCTGCTCACCAACGCTTCGGAAAGGACAAACTCGTCCCCCTGCGGTGGGCACCACACTCAGGAGATTTCCTTCTTGCTGTTCCCAATTCCTCTCTGGGGACTCGACTCGACCCACAGGCCATTCGGATTGGTGTTGCTTTTCCCCTAGCCGCCCCCATACTCACCGAACATTGTATTTGCGGCAGGGCGACGGCGCCCAATTCGGATTTATGGTCTAGTTTTCACACATCAGAAGGGAAGTATGCTAGACATGGGGAGGTCAATGACATCATAAAAAAGCCTCGCCACACCCCTTTCCCCAGCTCAGCGGGAAACCCCCAAGTGCAGAGGTCTGATGGAAGTCAAAAGCGTCTGATGGGCCACCATGCTCCCCTGGAAGGATGGTAAGCCGGGACTACACCTGTGCTGCCACATTGGCAGACACCTCCACCTCCTTAGCCAAAGGGGGGTGGAGCTGCCACCACGGGGAGCCCCAGAAGACCCCAAATATGAAGACCTTCCCTCTTGTTTCTTCATCCCAATGGGTAGACCCATGGGCATGGGGCAAGTGTGTTGTTTCTCGGGACTGGGTGGAAAACTCATCATAAAAACCCAAAGGACCACAGGGCGACCTTTTCCTCTTTCAGGACTCAGTGTTGCGATCCAGGGGAAACCTGCAGTATTCTGGGCACGCGGCCCACTGCCGGGGATTGGACGAAGTATTTGACATGTAGCTCTGAGTTATCTATGTTTTTTTACTCCCCATTGTATTTTGTCTTGAAAAAAAGTTTGAAAAAAAAAAAAAAAAAAAAAAAAGATGGGGTGGTGGGGGAAGTGGAATATTCAAATGGTTTAAAAAGAAATCTAAATATTCTTCCTTGAAGTTTTTTTTATCCACTTCTCCGGGAAGGGGGTCCCACAATTGACACCAGGGTGGACCCCATCCTATATATATATATATATATATATATATATATATATATATATATATATATATATAAAAAGTAAGATTAGCGAAAAGATAGGCCTACAAGAGTAACCCCAGGCAGATCACGGACAGTGATAAGGATATGTGGAAATTTTCAATACACTTCCTCTATTTTTTACTCAGGAAGATACAGCAAATTCAGAAATAATAAATTTTGTTGAACAGGAAGTAATAGACTATTCGATTGGGTTAACTAGTGACATGGTCCTCAGACAAATAAAAATTAAAACCTAACAAACCCCCAGGCCCTGATGAACTGTTTGCAAATTTTTAAAAGGAATGAAAAGAAAACTTACAAACCTTTGGCAAATCTTTTTTTCACTACAAACTGGTATAGTGCCAGACAAGTGGAAAATGGCAAATGTAAAACCTATTTACAAGGCAGGTGACAGGTCCTTAGCTTGAACTTGACCAATAAGCCTTACCTCCATATGAAATTTAAGAATGGTATACAATACCTCCATAGTTGGTAAATTTATGGAATCAATAATTGCCGAGGGGAATTCGTAGCCATCTTGAAAAGGGATAAATTGATAAATGAATCAACACGGTTTTACAAAGGGGCGTTCGTGTCTTAATTTTCTAACTTTTTTCACTAATGTGTTTGGGGGGTAGATCATGGTAATGAATATGATATTGTGTATATGGACTTCATGGCTTTGATAGAGTTCCACATCAGAGGCTATTGAGGGAAAATTAAAAGGAATAGGAGGAGAATTTTTCCTGGGTAGAGGCATGGTTGACAAATAGGCGGGAGAGAGTTTGCATAAATGAGGGGAAATCAGAATGGGGACACGTCTCAAAACGGTGTCCCACAGGGGTCAGTTTTGGGCCCCTTGTTGTTTAAAATTTTCATAAACGACATAGATGGGGAATAAATAGCAACATAAGCAAATTTGCCATGACACCAAAATGGCCGTCCCAAATTTATTCTAATGAGGACATTAGAGCACTCCCGGATGATTTGAATAGACTGATGCAGTGGTCGGAAGTGAGATGCAGTTTAATGTAGACAAATGCAAAGTTCTAAATGTTGAGCAGGACAATAACCATGCCACATATAAACTGAATAATGTAGATCTTTTTCTTGTGATTGCAGAAGGATTTAGGAGTTCTGGTTATAGTAATCTGAAGCCTAGACAACAGTGCATAAGTGTTCAATAAAGCTAACAAATTCTTGGCTTCATATCCCAAAAAGTATAAATAATAGAAGTCCTCAGGTTGTTCTTCAACTCTATATATCTTTGGTTAGGCCTCATTTAAATTATCTGCACAGTTCTGGTCACCGTATAACAGAATGGATATAAATGCATGGAAAACGTACAGAGGAGGATGACAAAGTTGATCCCCTGTATCAGAAATCTTCCCTTTAAAATAGAGGACCCCTAGAAAGGCGTAGAATTGGGAGATATGATTGGGTGTATAAATGGAAAACAAAAAATAAAGGGGATGTAAATGCGGTGAAAATATCCAACCCAAAACAGGACTCCAGCAATGGTTTCAAGTTGGAAAAATTCAGATTCAGGGAAAAGGGTATAGGAAAACATTGGTCTGGTAATAGAGTTGTGGAACAAACTCCCAGTACCTCGTAGAAGCTAAGACGTGTAGTTTTAAAAATAGGTTAGATAAATACATGATTGGGTGTGGGGGTGTGAGTTAGACCTGACTGCTTGTGCTACTTGGTCAGATGCCTCTAATTCCTTAAGTGGAAGTGATCTGACTACCTGGGTTTACCTGGAAAGGGTTAACTCCGGTGGTGGGTCTAACGGGAAATGATGGACCTGCCTCGCATGGGTCGTATGACCTGCAGTGTTCCTTTTTTTTTATGTTCTTATATATTTAAATACACCTATATGTAGCAACCAGGGAATAGTAGGCGACATCGCTATTAGAATCATCAGTGTTTATGGGTAAACAAATTACGTAGATCATACTCTCTTAAAATCTGGTTATCAAGATAAGATATATCTCTGGCCTAGTGAGGTTCTTAATGAATTCAAGGATGAACTTAGTACCGATAACACGTTTCTTCAACATATAACTGTCATGGGGCCGTTTGTAGATGTGAAAGATAGAGAATGGGATTTATATATAAACCGGTGTAACTATTATCTAATGAGTCACAACACAGGTTCACTTGGGACATTCTTACCTAATAAATTTAGTACTGTCTTCAGTAAGATATTTGAGGAGGTGGGTTACGTTAATTAAAATAAAAATTATTTCTTGTTTCAGTAAGTCTTTCGATGATGTCTTACGTAGTCGACTGCTAAGAACATGGCAAGACATGGTATTGGATAAAGTATTATCTCAGGATCGACCCATGGTTGACTACTCCGAGAGTCCATCCCGTAATTTA
>WNWK01047028.1:0-14093 GCA_009830355.1 Cherax destructor
TGTCCAAGAATTTTTGAAAAAAATTATTTTTTTCTTACAGAATTAAAGATAATAATTTTGTGAAGGTAAAAAAAAAAAAAACAATTTCCGATCAGTAGTTACCGAGATATAGAATCATGAAGTTGACCTTCAATGACCGGGTGGCGGCAACATCGGCGATTTCCGTAAAGTTGCATTTTTTAATTTTACGTTTTCGTTACTTTTTTTTCTAATATTTTTTTTTTCCAGTAACTTTTGTGGCCTATGAGACCAATATAATGTATAATTGTACACTCATTGTATTAAACACAATAACTGCACTAATTTGTTTATCATTATATTGCTTACAAAACTTGTTTACAAGTTTATTGTAAATAAAATAATGATGAAAATATTAGTGCGGTACTGTGTTGAATACAACGGTACCATATAGTACCATATGGTACAATGTATCATGGTGCAGTGTTTCATATGGTACAATGTATCTTATGGTTCAATGTACCATATAGTACAATGTATCATATGGTGCAATGTACCATATGGTACGATGGAATCATATGGTACAATGTATCATATGGTGCAATGTACCATATGGTACAATGGAACCATATGGTACAATGTATGATATGGTGCAATGTACCATATGGTGCCCTGTACCATAGTACAAGGTATCATATGGTACAGGGTACCATATGGTATAGGGTACCATATGGTACAGCGTATCATATGGTACAGGGTATCATATGGTACAGGGTACCATATGGTACAGATACAGGGATCCCAATGGAAATAAATCACTCTGACTTTTTTGGGTTATCCTAGGAGCTTTCCACATATGCTGCTCTGTATGATAATCTATGTAAGTAACTGTATTTGTGTATACCTGAATAAACTTACTCAAGCGCATGTGGAGTCATAAGTAAGTTTATTCAGGTATACACAAATATAGTTACATAGATTATCATACATAGCAGAATATGTTTTGAGAACCTAGGATAACCCAAAAAAGTCAGGCTTATTTCCAATAGGGTCCCTGTACCCTGTACCATATGGTATAATGTACCATATAGTACAAAGTAGCATATGGTACATTATACTGTATGGTACCATTGTACCATATACCACTGTATTGTACATGGTACCATTGTACTATATTGTTCCATTGTATCATATGGTACCATTGTACCATATGGTACAATGTACCATATGGTACAATGTACCATATGGTTCAAAACTATAGAATTCATCTTCAGCTCCACTTCCATCAGTCTTAGAACTATAACTTGAGAAGAGGAGAGTCAGAATTCGCCCGGGGAGTGAGAGCTTCCTTGCCGCCAGGCATGGTGAACAAAGCTACTTAGGCGGCATTCCCACAATGCCATGCGGGCTCCCAGATTTTTTGTATAGTGCGCACACTGACCACAAAGACCCATTCTCTTAGATGTAGGCCTATCAGCCTTCTCCTGCTAAATTTGAGGCCGCTAGAATTTAGGCGTAGTACTACGGTTTGGACCCAGAACTCAAAGCCGTAGAACTACGGCACGGACCCTGAAAGGGTTAAGTGCCTGTCCAGTGCCTTCTTGAAGACAACCTCCAGGGTGCCACGGTTACTTGGCATATGCAAGATATTGTAATGAACAGACCAAAATCTGATTCAGAAACACAGATCTGGGATTCATACGGGATGCTTATGTAGGGAGCTCTGGGATGGGGGTGGCAGGGAAGGAAGCTAGGCCTCCCCCACAAAGACAATAGTCTGTCCCACAGGCAGACTGCCAAGAGGGAAAAATCCCCACGAAGTGTTAGTTGAGAATATACTGCAATTTTGCATTAGTGTAATTGATAAAAATATGGTAAAGGAACCCGTTGTAATCAATGGTCTACTGTAACACACAAAGTATTGTAATTGGTTCCACTACAATGAAAATACAGTATGCAATGATTTTTTTTATATTTTATTAAAGAATAATAACAATTTTGTCTTATTCAAGTTTATTATAAAGTAAATAATGAAAAAACTAACTCTTACATTTTATTGTTGATCTAAATTAAGGTTTCCATCAGTCATTTCTTGTGAATGTTATTCAAGCGTCACGGACATTTGTGAGTCCAGGTCATTGTAACCAAGCTGCCTTCCATTGTCTGTTATTTCTTCAACAACAGCTTGTAATTTAGTGTAAATGTCAAGAAATAACAAATTATCAGGATATTTATAAGCAGCTATACATTTTTAAATGTTTATACTGTAGTGTACTGTATACTGTAATAAACAGAAAAGAGGAAATCAGCTGTAATATACATTACTTAGGTTTGCATACTGGTCGGACAGCTGGTGGTAAGTCCGAGTGGTCATTAAACAGGTCGGTCATTAAGTGAGGAGTGCCTGTATTAGCTAAGAGTAGTTTATCAAAATTTAAAATATAACATAGTTCTGTAAACATGTATACAACAATACAATTTTTATTTCTCTGGAAAGGTTACAATGTGTGATTTACATTTTATAAAATTTTGTTAAAAACAAAGTCACTATCATACCTGAACATTTCTGTCAGACTAATACTTACACACTACTTAAAACTAGTCATAGCTTATACACTGCTAGATTTTCAATTATTCATTACAGTGGACCCCCGGAAATCGAACATTCTTCATTCCAAAATGCTGTTCAAGTGCTGTTACTGAATGAATTTATTCCTATAAGGAATAATGTAAATTAGATTAGTCCATTTCAGACCCCCAAAAATACACTTACAAAAGCACTTACAATAATAAACTTACATAATAGGTCGAGTTGGGAGGCGTTCGATTTCCGGAGGTCAACTGTATTTTACTTTATTACTAAAGTGAGCTAGCCAAAAATTTTTTAATAAGATTTATAGTAGTGAGGTAGCAAAAAGCAAGTAACAGTACATATTACAATTAGTACAATTTACAATGTTACAGTTTTAATCATGTACTGTACATATGAAACGCAGCTACCTCCCCAGTCCCAGCCTAGGGTCGACACAGCATCTAATGATGCCTTATTGTCTATTCCCTCAGGCAAACTCAGAGTGGACAAAAGTATAAGAATACAGGAAACAAATAAAAAGGGGGAAATAACTAGAATTTGAGAGAAAAGAAGCTAGTAGTGTATTGTGTGTATTAGGAATATGCTGCCACCACCTGCTCTTTTAACAGTGGAAGAGATGAAAGTAGCTAAATTCATAGCAGAAGCTAGTAGTGTATTGTGTGTGTTAGGAATATGCTGCTACCACCTGCTCTTTTAACAGTGGAAGAGATGAAAGTAACTAAAGTCATAGCAGAAGGAAGAGACACAGAATTTGGCTTAGAGCAGGATAGGTAGAACAAGGTATTGGTTCTCATAAGTAGTGGCTCTCAGGGCAGCTTGATCTGAGAATTTTTGCAGTAGGCAGCTTACCAGAGGCTTGACTCTCCAGAAGAAAAAAAGTATCAATAAACTTCCCAATTTAACCCTTTCAGGGTCCAAGGCCATTTCTGGAATGGGTGCACCAGTGTCCAAGAATTTTTGAAAAAAAAAAATTCTTACAGAATTAACCCTTTGGGGGTCGACAGGCCTTCTCAGAAACCTGTTCCTGGGGTCGAAATTTTTTTGGAAAAAAAAAAAATTCTTATGAAATGATAATCTTTTTCTGATCCTAACGCCACCAAAATTATGAAATTTGATCGAAAACTAACGGAATTATGCTTTCGCGAAGTTAGTGGTATCAATGACATTTACGCATCAGCGATTTTGCCCACTTTGAGCCCTATTTTCGGCAAATTCCAATGTTTCAGTCTACTCAAATAATAGCTATTTCGCTAGAATTCCATTTCTTCTATTGATTGAGTACAAGAAACTACCTATTTATCAATTTCAACTACCCAAAATAGTGGTCAGAAAATGGCAATTTGGTAAATTTCACACAAATTTCAAATGATGCCAATTTCAAAATAGGGTCCAGAATGAACAAGGCAGGCATTCCTGGCACTAAAATAACATCTTCTCTGTTCATTAGTCACGTCTCCAGGTCCCTCTTACATTACTTTTGCTTTTCATTTTGAATTTTTATTCTCACAAAAAATAGAAGATTTACTGTTATGTATACAACTGCATCATTGTAAAAATGTTATAAATAATATCCGAGCACTTGTGCATGAATATTAGACTCACTAGTTGATGTGTATTGGACGCATGGTGTGATTTGTATACTCTTGAACATCGTCAAAAATCAAACATTTTCGCTACTTTGAGCTCAATTTCAAGGTACTTGTCATTATCAAACCAATCAAAATCATCTCCATTTCTGTGATATATCTTCCATTCTATCAAATGAGACTAAGAAAACGAGAATACATCAATAAATACCATACGAAAATAGACTGCCAAGTCGCTGTTTTAAACCAAAAAAACGGTCAGTTTTTTTTCTCTCATTATGCAGTGCATAATGCAGGATTTTTATACTGCACACACTGACTACATAGACCCATTATTTCATATGTAGGGCTACCAGCCGTTTCCCACTTAATTTGAGGCTGCTAGAATATGCAAAAATGTTGTGTATTAGTAATGTTCTATTATATATTTACAAATGTACAGTGACTGGACATGTTTCTATAGGTGGATGACGATGCACTTTGTGTTGGAAACTGCTGGGTCAGTGCCTTGAGAGCCACACTGCTCAGTCTGAGCTAGTGCCTCCTTCCACCAACATCACTTACTGACCATATGGTACAGGGTACCATATGGCTTCAATAGTGTTACTGAATCAGTAACACTACTGACAATAGTACAGGGTACCATATGGTACAGATACCAGGATCCCTATGGAAATAAGTCACCCTGACTTTTTTTGGGTTATCCTAGGAGCTTTCCACATATGCTGCTATGTATGATTATGTATGTAACTGTATTTGTGTACACCTGAATAAACTTATTCAAGCACATGTGGCATCATAAGTAAGTGGACCCCCGAGTTTCGTAAAAACTTCACTCCTGAAGTCTGCTCAATAGCCATTACCGAACGAATTTACACCCTTCCACAAGCACTTACAATATTATATGTACTTACATAGTTGTACGATTTCCGGGGTTTACGAAACTCTGGGGTCCACTGTATACACAAATAGTTACATACCATAGCAGCATATGTTTTGAGAACCTAGGATAACCCAAAAAAGTCACTTATTTCCAATAGGGTCCTAGTACCTTGTACCATATGGTACAATGTACCATGTGGTGTACCATATGGTACATTGTACCATATACCATTGTATGATATGGTACCATTGTACCATATGGTACCATTGTACCATATGGTACAATGTACCATATGGTTGAAAACCACAGAATTCCTCTTCGGCTCCACTTCCATCATTCTTAGAACTACAAGTTGGGAAAAGGAGAGTCAGAATTCACCCGGGGAGTGAGAGCTTCCTTTCCGCCACACAAAGCTACTTAGACGACATTCCCACAATGCCATGCGGGCTCCCAAATTTTTTGTATAGTGTGCACACTGGCCACAGAGACCCATTCTCTTAGATGTAGGTGTATCAGTCTTCTAGTGCTAAATTTGAGACCGCTAGAATTTAGGCGTAGTACTACCATTTGGACCCAGAACTCAAAGCTGTAGAACTATGACACGGACCCTGAAAGGGTTAATACACTTTATAAGTTTAACCCATAAATGGTCCAAACGTATATATACATTAGTATCCCTACTGCCCCAAATGTATATCTACATTTTTTTTCCTGCCTCCAAATTTGGCATGATTGACCTGAGATGCCTAGTCAGCATAGAATGGGTCTTAACACTCGGTGTGCGCTGTATTAAAAAATCTGGGACCACTTAGTACCTTGTGGGGTACACCAGTTCAAATGAGCGCCAGCTAGAGCAAACAGTGCAGCAAACACCTGAGATTCATTGATTTCATGTAGTATTAACTCTCACATTTTAAGGGGAAAGTGATGTTGACCCCAAGTTTAGTGACTTTGAGGTGAATGTGGCCAAAAGTGGTCGAGGAAATATCAAAAACCTTGATAATAACCCATGTGCAACTATTACAACCTCAGGTTCAATGGCCTGTTATCCTGAGTGTAAAAGGGAGCTTGGAGCAAAGAAACACAGTAGAAGATGCTTAGAATTTGTATTTCCTTCACCAAGCAGTTAGATTAATATCAGACTTTTGTCCTTTTCCTTCACCAATTATTACAAAAGGGCTTTACAATTATTTACACTATATACAGAAAGAGTAGTATTAGTGCATGCCACTGTTGTCTAGGCTAAACAGCAGCCAAAAGACAGACAACCTTCCACAACCAGCTCTATGCAGGAATTCCAATGACAAACTGCGAGTGGTATCCACGTCACCTTTGTCATTGTTAAACTCGCATTTTAATTGGCTGAACCGAGTCGTTGATTTGATGATGGGGCCCCATTGCTAAACCCTTAACGATGGTTCGCTGGTTGGAGGGGAGCCTATGTGGGTATGTTTAACATGCTCCAAATAAAGATTACATACTCTTTGCATGCAACACCCCCACCCCAAGAGGGCTCAGGACTAGGCTTCCACCTCAAATGGGTAGAGTGCCACCATGGCACATTATAATAATGGGGCCGCCTTTCCCCTCAACCATCCCGCTCATTAGATAAAGCTAAACTTTTTCTCGAGACATTAAGTCCGGCTTTAAACTTAAGAGTGAGACAGCAGACGGTAGGGCTAGCGTAGGTCCAAGATGCCTGCGGTCGGTAGCAGGGCACCTCCCCGCTAAAAAAAAAAAAAACCACTAGGGGGAAAAAAAGGGCTGGTTCCACCCAAAGTCCCTAACACATCCTAACTAAATGCAATGACTTCTGGACAACACATCAACTAGGGTATTATTTTTGCCAGCGATGTGTATAATTTTTACATTGTAGGGTTGCAACCTAATACTCCAACGCATGAGTCTGGTATTTTTGTTTTTCATGCGTTGGATGAAAACCAGAGGGTTGTGGTCACTGTAGATGGTGACCACCTGAGAGGACTGGCCCACGTAGACATCAAAATACTCTAATGCCAGAAGTAAAGCCAGGGCCTCCTCTATAGTGGAGTAGGCCCTCTGGTGTGGTTGGTATTTGGCCGAAAAATATGCCACAGGCTGCAACCCATCATCCCCAGATTGCAGAAGCACTGCCCCCACCCGAGACTCACAAGCATCTGCCTGCAAAAGGAAAGGTTTTGATAAGTCTGGAGACAAAAGAATGGGTGCAGTACAAAGTAATCTCTTTGCTTTCGTAAAAGCATCTTGACATCCTGGGGTCCAATTAAAGGGAACTTTGTGACTGGTAAGTGAGGTTAGAGGTGCAATAATATCTGCAAAATTTTTACAGAATCTTCTATAAAACCCTACCATCCCTAGAAAACGTTGAAGGGATTTCCTGTCAGGGGGGGACTGGATAATTTTTAATGGCCAGAATTTTTGCAAATTTAGGGGCCACTTTGCCACTACCTACTGCATGGCCCAAAAAATTAATAGTAGATTGGCCAAAGGATGACTTTGATAAATTAACAGTTAAATGAAAACTCTGGAAGGTCTCAAAGAGAGCCTTAAGCCTAAACACGTGTTGGTCCCAAGTGTCCGACACAACAACTATATCATCTAGGTAAGCGGCCGTGCCTTCAAGTCCTTTAATAGTCTGATGGATAAGTCTCTGGAATGATACAGGAGAGTTTTTCATTCCGAAGGGGGTCACTGTATACTGATGACCTCCTGGAATTACGAAGGCAGAGATTTCCTTCGCCTTATCTGTTAAAAGTACTTGATAGTAACCTTTAAGGAGGTCCAATTTGGATACAAAAGTAGCCTTACCCACAAAGTCGATTACATCATCCAGACGTGGCAGAGGATAGGCATCTGCAATTGTGACCTCATTCACCTTACGGTAATCTGTGCACATTCGGAACCCTCTATCAGCTTTGTTAACAAGGATGCACGGTGAAGCCCACGGACTAGATGTCTCTTCCACTAACCCATGCTCTAACAGAAATTCTACCTCCTGTTGAAGTAGCCTCTGTTTTTCAGGATTAGCTCTGTAAGGGGAGAGTTTAATAGGTTTAGAGTTTCCAACATCTACATCATGATATCATAATGTACATTTTTTCGGCACATCCGAAAAAATATCAGGATAAGACTGTAGGAGTGCAGTTAAATTAGTTACTTGAGACTTGGTCAAACCTAACATTAAAGGTTTAGGGTCCTTGACGACCGAATTTGGAAGCTTTACATTAATCTCAGAGTGCAAAGAGTCAGGGTCATCAGAGGCAGAGGACAGAGTCATTACTGGGACTTTATCTGGTGTATTAAAGGCTTTAATTTGATTAATGTGGTAAGTTTTGCTTTTTGAGGTCTTGTCAAGGGAAGATACCACATAATTTACATCAGATAATTTACTTACGATTTGCATTGGTCCTGTAAATCTAGCTTTCAAGGTGTGGCCAGGTATAGGCTCCTGTACCAACACCTTATTTCCTGGATGGAAGGAGCGAAATTTTGAGTTTCTGTTATACCTCTGTTTCATTGTATTCTGAGCTGCCTTCAAGTTAGCCTTAGCCAACTGACTTGCTACCTGCAACCTTGAAGAAGGGTTGTAGCGGGTTGTGGAGGCGTCTTCTCCCATCCATCCTTCTTTGAGCACACGTAGAGGACCTCGTACATTGTGCCCAAATATCAGCTCAATAGGACTGTACCCGGTAGACTCTTGCACCGTTTCTCTCATTGCGAATAGCAACAGAGGTAGTGATTCATCCCAGTCTGTAGGAAAATGCATGCAAAATGTTCTCATCATTGTTTTTTAACGTCTGATGGAATCTTTCCAAGGCGCCTTGGGACTGAGGATGATAGGCAGTGGATAGGTTATGAACTATTCCTAGCCTAGTTAATGCTTCCCAAAATGCTTTGGCAGTGAAGTTAGTACCTTGATCACTTTGAATAGTTTTAGGAATTCCCAAGCAAGAGATAAACTTAGTTAAAGCTTTAAGGATTGCTTTAGTGTTAATACTGCACATAGGAACTGCCTCTGGATATCTAGTTACTCTATCCGTGATTGTGAATAAGTATTGATTTCCAGACTTAGCTTTAGGTAGTGGACCTACACAATCTATTATTAATTCTGAAAAAGGGTCTCCATTAACAGGAATGGGATGGAGAGGTGCAGGTTTAATGGGACAACAGCGAATATGATTCTTTACATCTTGCCTTAACTATGGCCAAAAGAATTCTTTTGTTATTCCGTATTGAGTTTTGGTAATTCCCAAATGGCCTAAAGAAGAGTTATGGGCTATTTTTAGTATCTGAGACCTAAACTTTCTGGGAACCACTAATTTATCTGTTTGCTGTTTTCCCTCCACCACCTTACCAGTTTCAGTGCAGACTAAGTAATTATTTTTTAAGAGATATTTGACCGGGTGACCCGAAGTGGATTTACCCATAGCTGCCTCAAAAGCAGAGTTTAGTGAGGAGTCTTTCTGTTGTTCCTCCCGAAAGGACAGTCCCTCAGGCATGGAAACAGAGACATCTGGCAATCCTGCAACCCTGGAATAGAAAGGCTTGATCTGGGGCTGTTCACTAAATTTACGAGGCTCTGGCCAGTTTTCCTCGCAAAACAAATTGGTTAGTCCGAGATCAGAGTCGTCCAAAAACGAGTTAACAGTCTCATCAGACATCACTTTGGATTGTGCCCGAGTTATGGCCAACATCGGGGAAGAATTAATCATTATGGGTTCTATACATTTAGTAGACTCAATGTTATTACCCAGTAATAGCATTGCATCCTTCATAGGAAATCCCTCTGAGACACCAACAGTCAAATACCCAGTGTAGTAGTATTTACTCTGCACATAGATTTGATGTAAAGGGACAGAAAATACTGCTCCTCCAAAAGCTTCTAACAGAACTGAGGACTGCAAAGAGGTTTGTTCAGAAAGGGAAAGTACTCCCTCTCTTATAAGTGAGCAATATGCTCCAGTATCCCTAAAGGTTCTAACTTCTATTTTCTCTGAATGTTCCTGAAGGGATATCTGAGAAGTGCTATAATAGGGGGCCATCCCCTTCTCTACTTCTTCCTAGGACATGTCATTAGGTGATATTAGAAATTTTCCCAAATGGTTGGGGTTTACTTAGACAATTGGGCCTGATGTGGCCAGGCTTGCCACAGTTGTAACATACCATCTCAGCTTTAACTTTGGCACTGTGATTTTGTGGCTTACACCACTCTGGATACTGCCGTTTCGAATCACCATTTGAGTAGTTTGATGTCTCTCCCGGTTAACCGGAGGAAGAAACGCTGCTCGGTGATTTAGTCAACTGCTGACGAGATTCACCTTCATCTTGACATTTCTCACTCAGGAACTTTCTTGACGATCTCTGCTCATGCCAGACTGTTGAAAAGAGATAAGACCGCTTGGACAAGGAGCGGTTAGCACAAAGTATCAGCCAACCTGCGTTTCCAATGCCGTAGGCAGGAATGACTTGCAGAAATACTCAACCCTGGACTAACAGACTCGCAGGTTGTCCACCAAGATGAGCTCCTCAATTTTCAAAATCAACGACACATTGCCTTGTATCCACTTTGTAAAAGCCTGGTCGTCTGTGTCTCACAAAGTCAACGTAAGATGACCAACCTGCCTTCTGCCAGTTTGAATTCTTTCCTATACAGGGACCCCGAGTTTCGTAAACCTCGGAAATCAATTATGTAGTATATATTGTAAGGCCTGTGGAAAAGTATTTTTAGGGATTAAAATAGACAACCTACTGGACATTTTCCTTAAGGGAGTAAATTCGTTCGGTAATGGCACTTGAGCAGACTTCAGGAGTGAAGTTTTTACGAAACTCGGGGGTCCACTGTACTTGGCAGGAATACATTGATAAGCCCCAAGAACAATGTTTTTTTACAATGCGATAGTTACCAGTCATTTTTTCCCAGGATGGAAGTAAATTCTTGTGCCTTACCAAACAACGCAGTATGCACCAGTGACGCCCAATGAACCTCAGGCCACCCTAAAGCTCTAGCCTGGTTTTCAAATGCTTCGAAAAACTGTTCAGGCTCTGCCTCAACAAAACGAGGAACAAACTGTACTGCCCTTTGCAAATTGAAGTCATCTACAATCTGATGGAATTGCCTCCTCTCCTTCTCTCTATCAAATTCCTCCTTAGCAAATGTATGCTGTTCTCTAGTTTGTTCAAGAGTGAGTCTGGCTAGTTCAAGTGCCAATGAACCAGATTCGCCTGTTGATAATCCCGCACCTGGGACTTCAGGAAACTGCTGGTTTTGCTCAGGAGTTTTGTCTCTCCCATTACTTTGTACAAACCTTAATGGTGACCTACAGTTAACAGCTCCTGTAGAGGGAGAAACATGAGTCTGATTTTCCATAGTTTCAGTTTGTAGTTTACTCCTTATAATATCATGCAGCTGCGCAGCAGTAAGGGTACACTGGTATTCAACACCAATAGAACAATCGATACACCAACAATGCTGTAGAGAGAGTTTGGGCAACTTTAGTAGAGTTAACTCAGACACTAACTGTCTGACTTGAATAGGGGCATTAACCCCCAACTTAACACGCTGTAGCACTATGCACGGTACGACTTGCAGTATACTCATACAATAGCAGAGCTGACATGCAATAGCAAAGCCAATATGCACACACACAATAGCAAGGCTGACACGCTATAACAAATCAAATTGCAGATACTCACAATAGCAGGCTAACCATAGCGAAGCGAATGCAAAGATGACACAAAATTCGTGTAAGCAATGCCAGATAGCAAGCTATCTAGATACAAGACTAGCTCCTGCTCGAACTTCAACTCTAGGCTCAACTCCTGCTCAACTCCAAATTCAGCTCCGGGACAGGCTACCCATATTACAACCTCAGGTTCAATGGCCTGTTATCCTGAGTGTAAAAGGGAGCTTGGAGCAAAGAAACACAGTAGAAGATGCTTAGAATTTGTATTTCCTTCACCAAGCAGTTAGATTAATATCAGACTTTTGTCTTTTCCTTCACCAATTATTACAAAAGGGCTTTACAATTATTTACACTATATACAGAAAGAGTAGTATTAGTGCACGCCACGGTTGTCTAGGCTAAACAGCAGCCAAAAGACAGACAACCTTCCACAACCAACTCTATGCAGGAATTCCAATGACAAACTACAAGTGGTAGCCACGTCACCTTTGTCATTGTTAAACTCGCATTTTAATTGGCTGAACCGAGTCGTTGATTTGATGATGGGGCCCCATCGCCAAACCCTTAACGATAGTTTGCTGGTTGGAGGGGAGCCTATGTGGGTGTGTTTAACATGCTCCGAATAAAGATTACATACTCTTTACATGCAACAGCAACATTTATGCAACACCCTTACAGAATGTCTTATAACCTATGCCTAAGTAAAGAGAAACAATTCTGGGACGAATACGTGTTCGGCTGGCTGGCAGGCTGGCTGGCTGGCTGGCTGGCTCTATCACTAACTGTCTGTATCTATGTCTGTCTCTGTCTATCTCTCTCTATCTGACTCTGTTTATCTGTCTCACAGGTACACAAATACAATTATATATAGTGTAAATTATGGTGTAAATTACCTAGGACAACCTAAAAAATCCACACAAAGTGCTATACTCTGTTTGTAGATATAATGTGTAAACATGACTGGCAAATACTTATTTACACTTGCTCAGGAACCAAACGTGATGACGCAGTCATTTGTAATACCTGTTGGTTCAGGAGTGGCTCTCTCTGAGACGGGAGAGCTAGACACTAGACGGACAGACAGATAGACAGAGAGCTTGAGAGCTTTATAGATAGACAGATAGAGGTGGAGGAGGAGCAGGATTACCAAAACTATCATCCAGAGGGCTGAGGAGGGATTGTTGAGGTGGTTCGGACATGTAGAGAGAATGGAACGAAATAGAATGACCTTGAGAGTGTATAAATCTGTAGTGGAGGGAAGGCAGGGTAGGGGTCGCCCTAGGAAAGGTTGGAGGGAGGGGGTAAAAGAGGTTTTGTGTGCGAAGGGCTTGGATTTCCAGCAAGCTTGCGTGTGCGTATTTGATAGGAGTGAATGGAGACAAATGGTTTTTAATACTTGACGTGCGGTTGGAGTGTGAGCAAAGTAACATTTATGAAGGGATTCAGGGAAACCGGCAGGCCGGACTTGAGTCCTGGAGATGGGAAGTACAGTGTCTGCACTCTGAAGGAGGGGTGTTAATGTTGCAGTTTTATAACTGTAGTGTAAAGCATCCCTCTGGCAAGACAGTGATGGAGTGAATGATGATGAAAGTTTTTCTTTTTCGGGCCACCCTGGCTTGGTGGGAATCGGCCGATGTGTTAAAAAAAAAAATAGTACAGTGGACCCCTGAGGTTTGGTCGGTCTGAGTATCGGTCAGTTGGAGTTTTGAATGCTTTTTTCAGTCCAATTTTTCCCCGCTAACCGGTCATTTCCCCAACTATCGGTCCGGGTACCAGACCTGTCCGCCTGCCCATGCTTGTGTGCTTCGCCATGCAGGTGTCACGAGCCCAGTCTAGCTTTGTTTACCGTTGAGAGAACATTACTCAGCACGCTCATTCAAACATTTCACATTAAATTTATTTTGTTTATTGCTGGTTTAGTGATTGTCACTGTGAAATAAGTCTCCATGGGTCCAAAGAAGCTTCCTAGTGGTACCCCTGTGTGAAAGGGAGGAACACCATCAAAGAAGGAGATAGTAGAAAAATATGAGAGTGGCTTATTGTGAGTGAGCTTGCCAGATGTACGCAAAAACCAATCTTCTATCACCTCTATCCTGGCAAAGAGAAAACAAATCAAGGAAGCTAATATTGCAAAAGGTGTTGACATGTTTCCCAAAAATAGACCACAAACAGTGGATGAGGTTGAGAAATTGTTGGCGGTGTGGATCAATGAAAAACAGATAGTGGGTGATAGTGTTTCCATGGCGATAATTTGTGAAAAGGCAAGGCAGTTGCACGCAGATCTTGTCAAGACAATGCCTGGAACCAGTGCTGATGCAAGTGATTTTAAAGCCAGCAAAGGCTGGTTTGACAGATTTAGGAAACGTAGTGGCATACAGTGTTTTGCATGG
>WNWK01047029.1:0-14093 GCA_009830355.1 Cherax destructor
TTTTCTTGTACATCCTGGCAAGATCACTCAGACGTACACCACTCTCATATTTTTCTATGATTTCCTTCTTCAGTTCGATGGTGTTCCTCACTCTCTTTACCACAGAGGTGCCACTAGGAAGCTTCTTTGGACCCATGGTGACTTATTTCACAGTGGCAATAACTAAACCACCATGCGGACATGTCTAATACCTTTCGGTAACCGAGGAATTTTTCGCTAACTGATTACGAAAAAAGCTTTCGGTTTCCGAAGCTTTCGTTAATGGGACCTTTCGTTAACCGAGGGTCCACTGTAATTTTTTTGTGGATATGTGCAAGATAAAGTAATTTTCATGCGGTTAGCTACCGGTAAGTGAGATAAGATGTTTTTTAACGGTGCTTTTCAAAATGGAGGTTGTGTCTGCAGTTCTAGAGTTTTCAGGCAGGGAGTTCCAGATTTTAGGCCCTTTTATGTACATTGAATTTTTGTATAGATTTAGTCGGACACTGGGAATGTCAAAGAGATGTTTGTGTATGGTATTATGTCTATTGGGTCCTGTCACAACTGTCAAAAAAGAGTTTTAGTTCAGGATTAAAGTTGGTATTTATGGTTCTATAAATGTAGATTGCAGAGTAGTAAGTGTGGATGTTCTGAACAGTGAGAAAGTTTAGGTCTTTGAAGAGTGGGGGGGGGGGGTGTTGCCTAGCGATGGATTGCGTGATAATTCTTACTGCGGCTTTTTGTTGGGTTATTTTTGGTTTTAGGTGTCTTGCTGCTGTTGATCCCCAAGCACAAATGGCATATGTGAGGTAGGGATAGATGAGTGAATAGTATAGTGTGAGTAGGGCTGATTGTGGTACATAGTAACGTATCTTAGAGAGGATCCCCACAGTTTTGGACACTTTCTTTGTTATGTGTTGGATATGAGTGCTAAATTTCAGGTTACTGTCGAGGTGAAGGCCCAGGAATTTGCCCTCATTATGTTTAGCAATAGGAGTGTTGTTGATCTTAATGTTTAATTGTGCATCACCTGCTCTGTTACCAAACATAATATAGAAGGTCTTATCAGTGTTGAGTGCAAGTTTGTTGGCTGTCATCCATGTAGATATTTTTAGTAATTCGTCATTAACAATGGTGTTGAGCGTTTCAAGATTTGGGTGGGAGATGACATAAGTCGTGTCGTCAGCAAAGAGTATTGGTTTCAAGTGTTGTGATACTTTGGGTAGATCATTGATGTATAAGAGGAAGAGCAGGGGACAAAGGACACTTCCCTGTGGTACTCCAGTATCAAGTGGTCGTGTCGAGGAGGTTGTGTCTTTAATGGTGACATACTGATACCTATTAGTAAGGTAGGATTTGAAGTATGCAAGTGCATGACCTCTTATACCATAGTGGTCAAGTTTGTGGAGTAGGGTGCTGTGGTTTACTGTGTCGAAAGCTTTCCATAGGTCAATAAAAAGTCCTAATGGATATTCCTTATTTTCGAGTGCTGTGTAAAGCAGGTCTATCATTTTTACGATTGCATCGTTAGTGCTTTTATTTTTTCTGAAGCCAAATTGGCAGGGGTTGAATATGCTTTGCGTCCCTAACCTGATTCTTAGTCCCAGTGATATTTTTGTTGACGTGTCATTTTGCGAGTATGTTAGGCAACTAATGTGACATTATATTGTGGCAACGTTTCGCTCTTCAGGAACTTTGGTGAATGTTGCCACAATAAAATGTCACATTAGTCGTACTTGTGTCCTTTTTACCTAGCACATTGTCGGTAATTCTACCAAGATAATTTACATTCTCCAAGTACAATATAAACGAGTATAATCTCTTGTGCACAAGTTTCTCGAAGATTTTGGATAACAACGGTAAATTTGATATTGGCCTTTAGTTGTTTACGTCTGTGGGGTCACCACCTTTGTGTATTGGTGTAACCCTAGCTGTTTTGAGTAGTGTCAGGAAAGTGCTAGTTTCTAGTGATTTGTTAAAAAGTAATGAAATAGCATGTGAAAGGACATGGGCGGCTTGCTTGTATAATAATGGTGGGACTTGAGACAGATTACCTGATTTATTTTTAAGTGACTTGATTATCATGGTGACTTCAGTGGGCTCAGTAGGTGCAAGATAGAAGGAGGATGGGAAATTCCCATCTAGGTAATCACTTGCTTGGGCATTGGTATCTGGGATTCTACTGGCAAGATTTGATCCTATGGTTGAGAAGAAGTCATTTATTTTGTTTACTGTATCAATAGTTTGTGGGTGCCCAGAATCTGTGAGAGTGTTTTCCAGGTCTTTTTTATATCTCCTCTTGTTTCAGTGAATCTGCTGGAGTAGTACAATTGTTTGTCTTTTTTTATTAGTTTGGTGAGAACTGATGAATAGTGTTTAATAAAATCTTTATGTATGAATCCCCGTCTATATTGCTTTTCATATTGATGTTTCTTGTTAATGGATTTTAGTAAGCTGTTAGTTAGCCATGGGCAACCTAGCCGTTTATTCGTAATCTGTTTCATTTTTATAGGACAATGTTTGTTGTATAGTCTAAGTAATTTGTTAAGAAATTTGTCTGTCCAATCATCGATACCCTTGGCGTTGGGGAATTCTATAGCCCAGTCAACGGTCTCTAGCTCAGCTGTGAAGTTATTTATTGAGGCGTCATCATGGAGTCTAAATGAAACTTTGGTGTATTCTAGAGGTGGTTTACTAATGTTTGTTAAGAGGAAGGTGGGGTAGTGGTCTGTAGTGCTGTCTGTTATTATCCCTGATTTAAGGGGGCTAGGATATTGGTCCATATATGGTCGATTATGGTTGCACTCGTCTCAGTAAGCCTGGTTGGTTTTGTTATTGTTGGTATGAGAAGTGTGTTGTTCATATTGTTAATGAAATCAGTTACTGGCTGGTCATCTGGTAGACCAAGGTTGATGTTGAAGTCTCCAGCTAAGATAAGGTGGTGCTTGTTCATTTGGTTGTTTATTATTAGTGTTTTTAGTTTATCTCTAAAATGTGGGATGTTTGTATGAGGCATCCGGTAAATGGCCCCGATTGTTATTGGAGTCTTAAGGTTTTGTGCAGTAAAATTAGCAAAAATATATTCTCCATATTCATCATTATATCAAGTGGTGTCATAACAGGATATTTCATTAGAGTAATAGATTTCAATACCACCTCCAATTTGGTGTGGTCTGCAGTTGTGTATTGCTGTGTATCCTGGTAGCTAGTAGATATCTATTGTATCCTGCTTAACCCTTTCGGGGTTATGGTCGTACAAGTACGTTTTACGCACTGTGGTTATTGACGTACTAGTACGCCTAAATTCTAGCGCCCTCAAATCAAGCAGAAACAGGCTGTTAGGCCTAGATGTGATAGAATGGTCTGTGCGGTCAGTGTGCGCAGTATAAAAGAATTCCTGCACCACACAGTGCATAATGAGGAAAAAAAAACTGACAGTGTTTTTGGTTTAAAACAGCGACTTTGCAGTCTATTTTCGTATGGTATTTATGCTTGTATTCTCGTTTTCTTAGTCTCATTTTATAGAATAGATGATATGTTACAGAAATAGAGATAATTTTGACTGGTTTCACGATGACAAGTACCTTGAAACTGAGCGCAAAGTAGCGAAAATGTTCGATTTTGGCCGATGTTCAGGAGTAAACAAATCACACCATACGTCCAATACATATCAACTGGAGAGTCTAATATTCTTGCACAAATGCGCTGATATTATTTATACCATTTTTACAGTGATGCAGTTGTATACATAACAGTAATAATAATAATATTATTTCGATGCATGTTACAAGTGTACACTGTTATTGGTAGTTACAATTATAAAGCTGTAATGCAAGGAGCCACTGGCATGCCATGGCATTAGGGGCAGCTTATTCTAAAGACTTATTCACTAAGTACTTAATGCTAGATAAATTGATTGAGTTTATTCTAGTTATGTATTATTTCAAAGTACAATATGATTATACATACTAGGGATTGGCAGAGAGCGTGTATTGTTCCTTTGTATAAAGGCAAAGGGGACAAAAGAGAGTGCAAAAATTATAGGGGAATAAGTCTGTTGAGTGTACCTGGTAAAGTGTATGGTAGAGTTATTATTGAAAGAATTAAGAGTAAAACAGAAAGCAGGATAGCAGATGAACAAGGGGGCTTTAGGAAAGGTAGGGGGTGTGTAGACCAAGTGTTTACAGTGAAACATATAGGTGAACAGTATTTGGATAAGGGTAAAGATGTTTTTGTGGCATTTATGGATTTGGAAAAGGCGTATGATAGGGTAGATAGGGGGCAATGTGGCAGATGTTGCAGGTGTATGGAATAGGAGGAAGGTTACTGAAAGCAGTGAAGAGTTTTTATGAGGATAGTGAGGCTCAGGTTAGAGTGTGTAGGAGGGAAGGGACTATTTCCCAGTAAAAGTGGGCCTTAGACAAGGATGTGTGATGTCACCGTGGTTGTTCAATATATTTATAGATGGGGTTGTAAGAGAAGTGAATGCGAGGGTCTTGGCAAGAGGTGTTGGGCTAAAAGATAAAGAAGCAAATACAAAGTGGGAGTTGTCACAGTTGCTTTTTGCTGATGACACTGTGCTTTTGGGAGATTCTGAAGAGAAGCTGCAGAGGTTGGTGGATGAATTTGGTAGGGTGTGTAAAAGAAGAAAATTGAAAGTGAATATAGGAAAGAGTAAGGTGATGAGGATAACAAAAAGAATAGGTGACGAAAGATTGGATATCAGATTGGAGGGAGAGAGTATGGAGGAGGTGAATGTATTCAGATATTTGGGAGTGGACATGTCGGCGGATGGGTCTATGAAGGATGAGGTGAATCATAGAATTGATGAGGGGAAAAGGGTGAGTGGAGCACTTCGGAGTCTGTGGAGACAAAGAACCTTGTCCATGGAAGTAAAGAGGGGAATGTATGAGAGTATAGTTATACCAACGCTCTTATATGGGTGTGAAGCATGGGTGATGAATGTTGCAACGAGGAGAAGGCTGGAGGCAGTGGAGATGTCATGTCTGAGGTCAATGTGTGGTGTGAATATAATGCAGAGAATTCGGAGTTTGGAAATTAGAAGGAGGTGCGGGATTACCAAAACGATTGTCCAGAGAGCTGAGGAGGGGTTGTTGAGGTGGTTTGGACATGTAGAGAGAATGGAATGAGACAGAGTGACTTCGAGAGTGTATAAATCTGTAGTGGAGGGAAGGCGGGGTAGGGGTCGGCCTAGGAAAGGTTGGAGGGAGGGGGTAAAGGAAGTTTTGTGTGCGAGGGGCTTGGATTTCCAGCAAGCATGTGTGAGCGTATTTGATAGGAGTGAATGGAGGCATATGGTTTTTAATACTTGACGTGCTGTTGGAGTGTGAGCAAAGTAACATTTATGAAGGGATTCAGGGAAACCGGCAGGCCGGACTTGAGTTCTGGAGATGGGAAGTACAGTGCCGGCACTCTGAAGGAGGGGTGTAAATGTTGCAGTTTTATAACTGTAGTGTAAAGCACCCTTCTGGCAAGACAGTGATGGAGTGAATGATGATGAAAGTTTTTCTTTTTCGGGCCACCCTGCCTTGGTGGGAATCGGCCGATGTGTTAATAAAAAAAAAAAAATAACATACTATTAAAAGACAATACTAGAGAAATTGGTTGAGTTAAATCTAGTTGTATATTTTATTTCAAGTTACAATATGTTGATGCTATACTAGTATAATAACAATACTAGAAAAATTTCTTGAGTTTCTTCTAGTTATATAATTTATCTCAAATTAACAAAATGATGATACTATACTATTTTAAATGACAATATGATGATATGAAATTGCAACAAGTGTTAAGGAGGATGACAATATAAAACTGAGATTATCTTAAGTAAAATAACTTTGGGTTTGAAAGTTTGTTACAGTATGAGTATTTAATATAGGGTGAGTAGGTGATTTTTGAGAAGAGTCTTGAATTGATTTTCCGACAAGGTTAACTTAATATTTACTGGTAATGAATTCCAGATTCTGGGGCCCTTTATGTGCATAGAATTTTTACATTGGTTAGTATGGACTCGGGGTATGTCAAATAGTGATCTGTGTCTTGTGTCATGGTCGTGGGACCTATTAACCCTTTCAGGGTCGAGGCCTCAATTCTTAACTCTCTCTCAGGGTCGAGAAATTTAAAAAAAAAAAAAAAATATTTTTTCTTATGAAATAATAGTTTTTTTTTTTCTAAATCTAATAGGCTAAAAAAAACATTTCTGCGATCAATACTTACCGAGATATAGATGATTGAAGTTGGGGAAAATGAGGCATGTACGGCAACATCGGTGACTGCCGGTCGGCCTGTAATTTTTCTTTTATTTTTTGAGTTGTTTTTTTTTTTTTATTTTTTCTTTTTCAAATAACTTTTATGGCCTGTGAGACCAATATAAGTGCTGTTTTTCAAATATTCACTCGTTATTTACTTCACAATAACTACACAAACTTTGTTTTCATTACATTGTTTACAAAACATGTTTACAAAAAGTAACAATGTCAAAGATTGTTTATTACTATTTTTCTATCATATATATACATATATACAGTCACTGGACATGTTCCTAGAAGTGGTGGAGCTTGTGGAACTCTTTGAAACATGGTGTCATGCACAATGGTACTTTACACTCCTCACACATAAAACGAGTGTCTCTGCGTTGTTGAGGACGTTTTTGTATGTGCACAGACATGGCACCTCTTCTGAGCCTTTGTCTTGCAAGCAGTAGCAGGCAGTTTCATTAGGTAGTGATCACCAGGCCTCAGACGAGAGGGTATTTGTTCATAATTTCGTGGGCGGTGTTCTATTGCAGGTGCTATTACTTGGTACTTGAATATTATTTGTCTGACCACAGACAAACAAAATTCACCATATGGTGGTTTGTTTCTGGTCTTCAGCTTATACATATTATAAGCATTGAGCATTGAAATGTCCAGAATATGGAAAAAGAGTTTTATGTACCACTTATAACTCTTACGAACGCAATCAGCAAACCCAATCTGCATGTCACATTTGTCCACTGAACGCATATTGAGAGTGTAGTCCATCACAGCTGCAGGTTTTAGAATGGGTTCATCGGTCTCTCTATTCACCCTGCCAGTGTCTGCCATTTCATTAGGGTGAACTGATGACAACAGTGTGACATCTCGTTTGTCTTGCCACCGAAATGCCATGATGTCATTGGCAGAAAATGCCTGCACCTCACCTCTACGAGTGCCTGCATCAAACCTGGGCATATGCTTACGATTTGCACGCACTGTACCACACACATCTGTCATGTTCACTCGCAAAAAATCACTGAGTAAAGGGCTTGTGTACCAGTTATCAGTATATAATATATGCCCCTTACCAAGATATGGTTCCATCATTGTTCTAACCACATCACCAGAGATACCCAATAACTTCCTGGTATCTTGCAATGTATTACCTCCAGTGTACACAATAATATCCAATACAAGACCACTGTAGCAATCACAAAGTACAAACAACTTTATACCAAAGCGTTTCCTCTTGCTTGGTATATACTGCTTGAACGACAGTCTACCTTTGAATAAAATCAAAGACTCATCAATAACAAGCTTCCTGAAGGGATAAAAATACATATTGAATTTCTGTTTCAGGTACACAAACACATTCCTAATCTTATATAACCTGTCGTTTCTGTCAGGCCTGGTTTTGTCTGATAAATGTAACATGCGTAACAGAAGCACAAATCGATTCACTGGTATAATATCACTGAAACCTGGGGTTGAAATCAGGCGGTCTGTCGACCAGTATGATTTGACACTATGCTTATAAACATGTGGCAGGTAGTAGGTTGGTAGACAGCAACCACCCAGGGAGGTACTACCGTCCTGCCAGGTGACTGTGAAACAGAAACCTGAAACTGTTTTACATGATGGTAGGATTGCTGGTGTCTTTTTTCTGTCTCATAAACACGCTGGATAACAGGTATATCTAGCTACTTCTACTTACACTTTAGGTCACACTACACTGGCATACACATGCATATATATACATACACACATCTAGGTTTTTCTTCTTTTTCTTAATAGCTCTTGTTCCTTTTATTTTCTCTATTGTCCATGGGGAAGTGGAAAAGAATCTTTCCTCCGTAAGCCATGCGTGTCGTATGAGGCGACTAAGATGCCGGGAGCAATGGGCTAGTAACCCCTTCTCCTGTACAAATCTACTAAAAACGAGAAGAAGAAAAACTTTATAAAATTGGGTTGTCTGAATGTGCGTGGATGTAGTGCGGATGATAAGAAAGAGATGATTGCCGATGTTATGAATGAAAAGAAGTTGGATGTCCTGGCCCTAAGCGAAACAAAGCTGAAGGGGGTAGGCGAGTTTCAGTGGGGAGAAATAAATGGGATTAAGTCAGGAGTATCTGAGAGAGTTAGAGCTAAGGAAGGGTAGCAATAATGTTGAAGGATCAGTTATGGAAGGAAAAGAGGGAATATAAATGTGTAAATTCAAGGATTATGTGGATTAAAATAAGGGTCGGATGCGAAAAGTGGGTCATAATAAGCGTGTATGCACCTGGAGAAGAGAGGAGTGTAGAGGAGAGAGAAAATTTTGGGAGATGTTAAGCGAATGTATAGGAACTTTTGAACCAAATGAGAGAGTAATTGTGGTAGGGGACCTAAATGCTAAAGTGGAGAAACATGCAGAGAGGGTGTAGTAGGTAAGTTTGGGGTGCCAGGTGTAAATGATAATGGGAGCCCTTTGATTGAACTTTGTATAGAAAGGGTTTAGTTATAGGTAATACATATTTTAAGAAAAAGAGGATAAATAAGTATACAAGATATGATGTGAGGCGTAATGACAGTAGTTTGTTGGACTATGTATTGGTAGATAAAAGACTGTTGAGTAGACTTCAGGATGTACATGTTTATAGAGGGGCTACAGATATATCAGATCACTTTTTAGTTATAGCTACAGTGGGAGTAAAAGGTAGATGGGATACAAGGAAAATAGAATCAGTAAGTAAAAGAGGGGTGAAGGTTTATAAACTAAAAGAGGAGGCAGTTAGGGTAAGATATAAACAACTATTGGAGGATAGATGGGCTAGTGAGAGTGTAGGCAATGGGGTCGAAATGTATGGGTAGATTTAAAAATGTAGTGTTAGAGTGTTCAGCAGAAGTTTGTGGTTACAGGCGAGTGGGTGCGGAGGGAAGAGGAGCGATTGGTGGAATGATGATAAAGAGAGTAGTAAGGGAGAAAAGTTAGCATATGAGAGGTTTTTACAAAGTAGAAGTGATGCAAGGAGGGAAGAGTATATGGAGAGAAAAGAGAGGTTAAAAGAGTGGTGAAGCAATGTAAAAAGAGAGCAGATGAGAGAGTGGGTGAGATGTTATCAGCAAATTTTGTTGAAAATAAGAAAAAGTTTTGGAATGAGATTAATAAGTTGAGGAAGCCTAGAGAACAAATGGATTTGACAGTTAAAAATAGGAGAGGAGAGTTATTAAATGGAGAGTTAGAGGTATGGGGAAGATGGAGAGAATATTTTGAGGATTTGTTAAATGTTGATGAAGACAGGAAGCTGTGATTTCGTGTGTAGGGCAAGGAGGAATAACATCTTGTAGGAGTGTGGAAGAGCCAGTTGTGGGTGTAGGGGAAGTTCATGAGGCAGTGGGTAGAATGAAAGGGGTAAGGCAGCTGGGATTGATGGGATAAAGATAGAAATGTTAAAAGCAGGTGGGGATATAATTTTGGAGTGATTGGTGCTATTATTTAATAAATGTATGGAAGAGGGTAAGGTACCTAGGGATTGGCAGAGAGCGTGTATTGTTCCTTTGTATAAAGGCAAAGGGACAAAGAGAGTGCAAAAATTATAGGGAATAAGTCTGTTGAGTGTACTGGTAAAGTGTATGGTAGAGTTATTATTGAAAGAATTAAGAGTAAAACAGAAAGCAGGATAGCAGATGAACAAGGGGCTTTAGGAAAGGTAGGGGGTGTGTAGACCAAGTGTTTACAGTGAAACATATAGGTGAACAGTATTTGGATAAGGGTAAAGATGTTTTTGTGGCATTTATGGATTTGGAAAAGGCGTATGATAGGGTAGATAGGGGGCAATGTGGCAGATGTTGCAGGTGTATGGAATAGGAGGAAGGTTACTGAAAGCAGTGAAGAGTTTTTATGAGGATAGTGAGGCTCAGGTTAGAGTGTGTAGGAGGGAAGGGACTATTTCCCAGTAAAAGTGGGCCTTAGACAAGGATGTGTGATGTCACCATGGTTGTTCAATATATTTATAGATGGGGTTGTAAGAGAAGTGAATGCGAGGGTCTTGGCAAGAGGTGTTGGGCTAAAAGATAAAGAAGCAAATACAAAGTGGGAGTTGTCACATTGCTTTTTGCTGATGACACTGTGCTTTTGGGAGATTCTGAAGAGAAGCTGCAGAGGTTGGTGGATGAATTTGGTAGGGTGTGTAAAAGAAGAAAATTGAAAGTGAATATAGGAAAGAGTAAGGTGATGAGGATAACAAAAAGAATAGGTGACGAAAGATTGGATATCAGATTGGAGGAGAGAGTATGGAGGAGGTGAATGTATTCAGATATTTGGGAGTGGACATGTCGGCGGATGGGTCTATGAAGGATGAGGTGAATCATAGAATTGATGAGGGAAAAGGGTGAGTGGAGCACTTGGAGTCTGTGGAGACAAAGAACCTTGTCCATGGAAGTAAAGAGGGAATGTATGAGAGTATAGTTATACCAACGCTCTTATATGGGTGTGAAGCATGGGTGATGAATGTTGCAACGAGGAGAAGGCTGGAGGCAGTGGAGATGTCATGTCTGAGGTCAATGTGTGGTGTGAATATAATGCAGAGAATTCGGAGTTTGGAAATTAGGAGGAGGTGCGGATTACCAAAACGATTGTCCAGAGAGCTGAGGAGGGGTTGTTGTTGGACATGTAGAGAGAATGGAACGAGACAGAGTGACTTCGAGAGTGTATAAATCTGTAGTGGAGGGAAGGCGTGGTAGGGGTCGGCCTAGGAAAGGTTGGAGGGAGGGGGAAGGAAGTTTTGTGTGCGAGGGCTTGGATTTCCCAGCAAGCATGTGGCGTATTTGATAGGAGGGGAATGGAGGCATATGGTTTTAATACTTGACGTGCTGTTGGAGTGAGAAAGTAACATTTATGAAGGGATTCAGGGAAACCGGCAGGCCGGACTTGATTCTGGAGATGGGAAGTACAGTGCCGGCACTCTGAAGGAGGGGTGTTAATGTTGCAGTTTTATAACTGTAGTGTAAAGCACCCTTCTGGCAAGACAGTGATGGGAGTGAATGATGATGAAAGTTTTTCTTTTCAGGCCACCCTGCCTTGGTGGGAATCGGCCGATGTGTTAATAAAAAAAAAAAAAAAAATGAGAAAAAGGTATATCGGCAACAATTCTGCAAGCGGCAGGACTCCTGTTGCTGTCAGGTGAGCATCCAGAGCCAACTTCTCCGCCTCATATCTCGGTAAGTACTGACCCCCAAATTTTTTTTATCCTATAACACTTTAAAAAATGTGCTCTTTATTTCTATATAATTTTTTTTTCAAAATATTCGGGCAGTAGCAGTACTAACGTGAATACGTTTGGACCGTTTAAGGGTTAACTAGGATACAATTATAAAATAAAATTAGGTATTAACAATGTATCAAGCTAGAATGAGATAAGGTAAAACTAGATATTAACTAATATACAATTATAAAATGAAGTAGCACCAGAATGTCACTTGCAATTGCACTAAGGAACAGTTGCAGACTTGCATATATAAAGGTATAACACAGGTCTACACAAAAGTATAATAAAAATAAAAAAAAAGAAAGGCAATGATTTGGGTGTAAGTGACCTGACAAGATGGTACACAACAGATATTAAAAATAAAGTAAAATGGAATATTTGCCACAGGTAATATTGATTAAGTAATATTGATTAAGATAGGGCAATGATGTGATAAAGTACAAATATATAATAAAGTATTTGAAATGATTAACCCTTTGACTGTCGCAATCCCTAATCCTGAGTGCTCTCCTGTTGTCGCAAAATTTTAAAAAAAAAAAAATGATTTTTCTTATGAAATGATAGAGAATTTTTTTCCTGATGGTAATGACACCAAAAGTATGAAATTTGAGGGAAAACGTACGGAATTACCCCTCGCGGTTAGTGATCTCGGCGATATATACACATCGGAAATTTTCCCGACTTTGAGCCCTATTTTCGGCCAATTCCTTTGTTAAAATCGACAAAACTCATAGCTATTTCTTAGAACACTATTTGTTCTATCAATTGAGTACAAAAAAACCACCAATTTACAATTTCAACTACCCACTAAAGTGGTCAGAAATTTACAATTTGGCCAATTTCATGCAAAATAAAAAAGGGTTTTCAATTTCAAAATAGGATCCAGAATAAACAATGCAGACATTCCTGGCACTAAAATAAGATGTTATCTGTTCATTAGTCACGTCTTTATGTCCCTCTTATATTACTCTTGCTTTCTATTTTTTTTTTATTCACACAAAAAATAGAAGATATACCGTTATGCAGACTATTGCATTATTGTAAAAATGGTATAAATAATATCAGTGCACTTGTGAAAGAATATTAGACTCACCAATTGATGTGTATTGACGCGTGGCATGATTTGTTTACTCTTGAACATTTGCAAAAAATCGAACATTTTCCTACTTTGAGCTCAATTTCAAGGTCGTTTTCATCATGAACTAATCAAAATCATCTATATTTCTCTAGTATGTTTTCCATTCTATCAAATGAGACCATAAAAAGAGAACACAACCATAAATACTATACAAAAATACACCTCAAAGACGGCGTTTAATCCAAAACGGTCAGAGTTTTTATTCTCTCATTATGCACTGTGTGCTTTGATTTTTTATACAGCGCCCCTAACCCCACACACCCATTCTCTCATGTGGCCCTACCAGCTTTCTCCCGCTTGATTTGAAGCCGCTAGAATTTGTGAGTATATACGTCCGAAACAGTGGCTCGTAAGACGTTATATACGACGAAACAGTCAAAGGGAAGAGAGATTTGTTGATATAAAAAAATTAAACTATGGTCTGTATACCTTGTACATGTACTTGTAGTAAATAAAGAAGTATTATGTATGTATACTACTAAACTCTTTTATAACACACATCATCACATAACAATTTTGTGTCACTGCAAGAGTATAAGTGAAGCCAAAATATTACACACCACAAGCCCCTGTCCCTGTCCCTGTTCACTCATCAGTTTAAAATGGGTACCTGGGTGTTAGTCGACTAGTGTGAGACGATCCTGGGACAAAACTGACCTAATTTGCCCAAAATACTCAGCATAACAAGGGGCTTTCATATAGTAGTATGTCATTGATGTCAGCTATGGTCTGTATACCATGTACATGTACTTGTAGTAAATAAAAATATTATTATATTATATTATACCCCATACCACAATAACCCAATCTAGATCAGTGAGGAACTCTATAAGATCAGTAAATTAAAATATATGAGTGATCAGTGAGGAATGAATCTGGAAAGTTATACAGTGGACATAACAAAATTAAATGCCATAATATAGTCAAACCCCCCACCCCCAAAATTCCCCCCACTACCCCCATGCTGCAATCCTTGGTTTCTATAAATACAGTGGTACCCAGTTTACGATGGTCTCCAAACTCGCCCTTTTATGTAAGTTTATTTTTTTAAAAGCTTTTGTAAGTGTATTTTGGGGTCTAAAGGACTAGTCTATTTTACATTATTCCTTATGGGATAAATCGTTTGGTAATGGCATTGAACAGCATTCTGGAACGAAAAATATCGTAAACCGGGGTACCACTGTACATCTCACATATTACTTACCAGTGCAGAAAAAGCTAAAGTGGAAATCAGTTCTTTTTCGTGGCATACAGAGTGAAGTAGGATACTGGCAGGATGTCAGTACAACATACAAGTGAAGTAGGATACTGGCAGGATGTCAGTACAACATACAGAGTGAAGTAGGATACTGGCAGGATGTCAGTATAACATACCTGTGGGACATGTAAAATCCTTGGAAGTAAATCCAGGATCACATGCAACCTGTACTTTTCCAAGTATCCTAGCTCTTGTGCAAATAAACACTGTTCAAA
>WNWK01047030.1:0-14093 GCA_009830355.1 Cherax destructor
TCTTGTAGAAAATCAAAGTTCTCTGACTCCACCACCAGGGAGCTCTGTACGCACGTCCGTTCGCCACCAAGGCTGGGGAACGACTGACCTCTTTACTAGACCACATCTGGACTAACACTATATTCCCTCTTAAATCAGGCATAATCACAGACAACACCACAGACCACTACCCGACCTTTCTCATAACCAACCTATGTAAATTGCCCCAAGATATTACAAAAGTTACCTTCAGACTACATAAGTCAGCTGTTAATAACTTTATAACAGCTATGATTAACATTGACTGGCATAATGAGTTAGAAACATATTCAGATACTAATGAATGCATCACGAATTTCCTTAAAAAAAAACCACCACCTCTATAACAAACATTGACCTAAAAAAACGAAACAGATCACAGCTAAGAGACTTAACAATCCCTGGCTAACACCCTATCTGCAATTCTAGGAAATAAAAAGATATCCAAGAACAATACCATCAAATTATCAAAAACAGATGAACCCCTACTCTCACCAACTGAGACAGCAAACAGACAATGTTTTCTTCTCCACCATAGGAAAGAATCTAGCGAGTAAAATCTCAAGCTCGAACACCTGTCCAACAGACTACCTCACCAACACCTACCCTAATACACTATTCCTAGCTTCTACCAACCCAATTGAAGTCTCGCTCATAATCAACACCCTTAAAAACAAGGAAGGAGACATAAACAGCTTACCATCTTTTATGTACAAAAGTTTTTAGCTTCACAGGTGCTGTCACCAATTATAACAACACTATTCAATAAATCCATTGAAGCCTCTACCTTCCCATCAATTCTCAAAATAGCTAGGGTCACCCCGATCCACAAAGGAGATGATCAAACAGACTTGAATAATTATAGAAAAATTTCTAATTTAACACTGCTTTCTAAAATCTTCGAAAAATTAATTCATAGGCAGATCTATTCCTACCTCATCTCAGACAATGTACTCAACCCCTGTCAATTTGGATTCAGGACCAACAAGAGCACAAACGATGCTATTATACACATGCTAGAGTTAATATACACTGCACTTGAGAAGAAAGAGGTCCCATTGGGAATCTTCATTGATCTACGCAAAGCTTTTGATACATTCGACCATGATTTACTGCTCACAAAATTAGCACACTATGGTATAAGAGGGCACCCACTCAACTACCTAAAGTCATATTTTAGCAACAGAAGCCAATACGTGTACACAAATGGAGCGAACTCTTCCACACAACAAATTGCAGTCGGAGTCCCTCAAGGAAATGTCCTGGGACCACTCCTATTCCTCATTTACATAAATGACCTACCGAATGCATCACAACTACTCAAACCCATATTATTTGCAGATGACACAACATATGTCTTCTCTCACCCAAATCCAGTCATACTGGCCAACACTGTTAATGCCGAATTACAGAAAATATCAACATGGATGACGTCTAACAAGCTTACTCTCAATACTGACAAGACCTACTTCATAAAGTTTGGAAACAAAGCCACAAATGTTCCACTTAACATAACGCTCAATGGTTCACCCATCACAAGACTCAGAGGGAAAATTCCTAGGAATCCACCTTGACAATAGCCTTAAATCCCAAACACACTCAACAAATATCCAAGAAAATCTCAGACAGTAGGCATATTATCAAAGATGTGCTATAATATGCCTCAATCAGCTCTCCTTGCACTATATCATTCACTTATCTACCCTTATCTCACCTATGGAATTTGTGCATGGGGATCAACAACATTAAATCACCTTAGACCACTCATAACCCAGCAAAAGGCTGCAGTCAGAATGATAAATTCCCACTCCAGACAGCATACTCCACCAATATTCAAAAGCCTAAAACTACTCACCGTAAAGAACATTCATACTTATTCTTGTGCCTACTACATACATAAAACTCTACACTCTAATATAACCCTCTGCTCAAAATTCTCCTCATCAACTTTAATAGGACCCATCACCACAACACAAGACACAGATCACTTTTTGATATACCCTGAGTCCATATCAACCTATGTAAAAATTCTGTGCACATAAAGGGCCCCAGAATCTGGAATTCATTACCAGTAAATACTAAGATAACCTTGTCTGAAAATCAATTTAAGACTCTTCTCAATGACCACCTACTCACCCAAAACTAAATACTCATACTATAAATTACTTTAAAAAATGCTCAATATTATTTTCCTACAAGATAATTCAAATTTTTACTAATATGTTACTATTATGTTACCCCCTACTCACCCTAAACTAAATACTCATACTATAAATTACTTTAAAAAATACTCAATATTATTTTCCTTAAGATGATCTCAATTTTATATTACCATCCTCCAAAACACTTGTTACAATGTAATATCATCATATTGTAATTTTAACAGTATAATATCATCATATTGTAATTTGAAATCAAATATATAACTAGAATAAACTCAATTTCTCTAATATTATGTACATAGTCTACAAGTCATTAGATTAGGCTGCCCCTAATGCCATGGCATGTCAGTGGCTCTCCTTGCACTTCAGTTTATGATTGTAACTACCAATATCTATGTAAAATTGCAATGAAATAAAATTTACATTACATTCAGCCTCGTGCTCTTCGTATTCCGTCTGAACTGCCTCGACAATATCCTCACTCATCTGCTGCATGGGCGTCCTTCTGAAAGCTCCAGACAGCTTTCTAGATCCCGCAATCTACATCTGGGCTTTGTCTGTTATCTTGGCACTCCGTACACGCCTTGGTTAAGCGTCCTTGTGGGCGCTCATAGACCCTTTAGCCGACTTAGAGATAGTTCCTTGCTGAGTGTCACCCGTCATTGTTATGGTTTAGTCACGAGTGCGTCACTAATTTGTACTTTAATTAGCCCACCCCACAGCACGATACGGTATTAGGTGAGAATAAGTGAGTCACAAAGCCCATCAACAAGCTAACGACTTTCTTTACTTATATTGACTTGACTCAGAATGTACACTGTTAACCCTCAACCCAACTGTACTGTATGTTGTTATGAAAGCAACCTAGCAATTCCCTGTACACATCAGTAAATAGTTACAGGACTTAAGCTAGCCTCTGGTGCAAATCACAAATTAAAATGAGTCAAAGACAATAAAATTCACAGTAAAAACGCAATCTTTGCAAATTAAATTCACTTGGTTAACACAAATAAATTCAGTAATTCAACTTATGAAACAGTAAGTAAATAATGTTGTGTGTTCATGTTTAATTCAGTGTAGTTAGTTGAAGGTAAATCCTAGCCTAACTTTATATAACTGTTGAAATTATTGTGGAATTAGCCTAAAGATAGCTTTGCAATTCAAGGTAAATGTTAAATAGGTTAAATCTGACCTAGCTGGTATGACTTGTAAATATTGCAGAGGCCTAACCTAACTGTGGCTACCTTGCAAATTTACTGTAAGTAATTAAATATACAAGTTTCCTACCCTGGCTTACCTGGAGAAAGTTACAGGGGTCAACGCCCCTGTGACCAGGCCTCATGATGGATCAGAGCCTGATCAACCAGGCTGTTACTGCTGGCCGCACGCAAACCAACTTACGAACCACAGCCTAGCTGGTCAGGCACCGACTTTAGGTGCCTGTCCAGTGCCCGCTTAATGACAGCCAGGGGTCTATTGGTAATCCCCCTTATGTATGCTGGGAGGCAGTTGAACAGTCTTGGGCCCCTGACACTTATTGTGTTGTCTCTCAACGTGCTAGTGGCACCCCTGCTTTTCATTGGGGGTATGTTACATCGTCTGCCGAGTCTTTTGCTTTCGTAGGAGGGACTCTCGTGTGCAAGTTTGGTACTAATCACTCTAGGATTTTCCATGTGTATATAATAATGTATCTCTCCCGCCTGCGTTCCAGGGAGTACAGGTTTAGGAACTTAGTGTTCCCAGTAATTGAGGTGGTCTATTGTAGTTATGTGTGCCGTGAAGGTTCTCTGTACATTTTCTAGTTCAGCAATTTCACCTGCCTTGAAAGGTGCAGTTAGTGTGCAGCAATATTCCAGCCTAGATAGAACAAGCGATCTGTAAAGTGTCAACATGGGCTTGGCATCCCTGGTTTTGAAGGTTCTCATTATCCATCCTGTCATTTTTCTAGCAGATGTGGTTGCTACGGTGTTATGGTCCTTGAAGGTGAGATCCTCTGACATGATCACTCCCAGGTCTTTGACATTAGTGTTTCGCTCTATTGTGTGGTTGGAATTTGTTTTGTACTCCGATGAGATTTTAATTTCCTCACGTTTTCCATATCAGAGTAATTGAAATTTCTCATCATTGAACTTCATATTGTTTTCTGCAGTCCATTTAAAGATTTGGTTGATGTCTGCTTGGAGTCTTGCAGTGTTTTCAATGGTGGACACTGTCATGCAGATTCGGGTGTCATCAGCAAAGAAAGACACGGCACTGTGGCTGATATCTGTCTGTCCGACTTAAGGACGAGGAACAGGATGGGAGCGAGTACTGTGCCTTGTGGAACAGAGCTTTTCACCGTAGCCGCCTCAGACTTTACTCTGTTGACTACTACTCTTTGTGTTCTACTCGTTAGGAAATTATAGATCCATCTACCAACTTTTCCTGTTATTCCTTTATCACGCATTTTGTGTGCTATCACACCATGGTCACACTTATCAAAGGCTTTTGCAAAGTCTGTGCATATAACATCTGCATTCTGTTTATCTTCTAGAGCATCCAGGACCTTGTCGTAGTGGTCCAATAGTTGGGACAGACAGGAGCGACCTGCTCTAAACCCATGCTGCCCTGGGTTTTGTAATTAATGGTTATCTAGATGAGTGGCGATCTTGCTTATTAGAACCCTATCAAAGATTTTTATGATATGGGACATTAGCGCTATTGGTCTGTAGTTCTTTGCTATTGCTTTACTGCCGCCTTTGTGGAGTGTGGCTATGTATGTTGTTTTTAGTAACTGCGGGACGACCCCAGTGTCTATGCTCCCTCTCCATAGGATGTTAAAACCACGTGATAGGGGCTTCTTGCAGTTCTTGATGAACACTGAGTTCTATGAGTCACGGCCTGGAGCTGAGTGCATGGCCATGTCATTTATCTCATTTTCGAAGTCATGTGGCGTCAGGGTAATGTCAAAGGATTTCGTCTACCAGGTTCTGTGGCACTCTCATAAAAATTCATTTAGGTCTTCAACTTTCAGTCTGGTTAGCGGCTCGCTAAAACTGAGTCATACTGGGACTTTAGTAACTCACTCATTTCCTTGCTGTCATCTGTGTAGGACCCATCTCGTTTTAGTAGGGCCCAATACTGGATGTTGTTGTTTACTTTTTGGCATAAGAAAAGAAATACTTTGGTTTTCTTTCAATTTCATTTATGGCTTTTAGTTCTTACCGCGTTTCTTGAATCCTGTAAGATTCCTTTAGTTTTAATTCAATGTTTGCTATTTCTCTGACCAGTGCCTCCCTACATATTTCAGATATATTGGCCTCTTGTAGCCGCTCTGTTATTCTTTGCCTTCACCTGTTTAGGGTGCCTCTCTTTCTAGTTTACATCTTCTCCTTTTCCTTAAGGGAATTTGCTTGAGCAACCCTTATGTTTTTGTCATTGAAGTTATTTTGTCGATCTGGGGCCCTCCTTCATTCATGTCTGGACCTCTATTATGTTGTGATCTGAGTATATCGTTTTTGATATGATGACATTTCATATCAGATCATCATTGTTAGTGAAGATGAGGTCCAGCGTATTCTCCAATTTTGTAGGCTCTGTTATTTGCTGGTTTAAGGTGAATATTGTGCAGAGATTTAAAGCTCTGTGTGTGCGAGTTTTCATCTGAGCTGCCTCCTGGTTTTATCTGTGCTACCACATTATTTGAAATATTCCTCCATTTTAGGTGCCTTTGGTTGAAGTCCCCAGGAGCAAGATGTTGGGGGCACGGGCTGGAAGGTTTTCCAGACAGTGGTCAATTTTCAGAAGCTGTTCAGGAATTGTTGGGACGTTGCATCCGGAGGCTTGTATACAACTACGATGACCAGGTTTTTATTCTCTATCTTTTCAAAATTCAACTACATCATTTGGGATTTGGACCCCGAATTGGGCCCAATGTAAATTTATAATGTATATTGTAAAGTATATTTTTCCCTTTTCTATAATTTTATATTGCTGATATTTCGACAATAGCTAAATCGTTAATATCTTGCTTTTTATTTTTATTTTCCATTTTTCTTTTTTATTTAACTTAGCTTTTATTTGAGAGGGTGTAACATCTATATTGTGCCTTGTCTGTAGTAGCTGCCTTGGAGTTGGCAAAATACCGTTTGACACTAGGCTTGTTGCTGCTGGCGTCTGTTGCTTGGAGGGGGCACGTGATTCCACCGGAGGTGGGGGGGCTGCTCTCCTTCCTCGAGAGCACTACGGCTGGACATCGTTGAGACAACACCCTCTCCCGTCTCTGCTTGTTTTTCTCGCCATTTATTCCCGTTGGTAAATATGTGTTCGGTGGTGAGATGAAACATATTCTCAGGACTCTGTGCCTTTGTTACAGAGGATAAACTAGACAATGATTTTCGACGTTTTTCTGGGTTTTTTGTCACATTGACACTCTGAGATAACTCAGGTCTCTTGCTCAGCTCCCGACCTAATTCGATAAGGCATCTGTGCACCGCCACAGTTTGGGATTTATTATGCTGAACCTAGCTTCGTAGAAAGGGAGTTTTTTTTGTTTTTTAGGATCATTTATGGTCCCCCGTTGGGTCGATTTTCTATCTCCTGGTTCCTGACGCTGTGTTGCTGTTGCCTGTTATATTGCTGTTCTGCGAATTGGTCATTTTCTGGTCAATCAGTGTTCTGATTGTCAGTTTGTTAAAAACTAGCTTATGGAAATTCAGTCTAATCTGGTTAGTCGAGTCTTAAAGTTACCTGGAACCCACTCTAACACACATATTCATATTTGCATATAACTGTATTATTGTATTTACTGACATTGTACCGATGGTACTTTCGTCTTTTGGATATATGTGCCCTACGCAGCATTATTGATATGAGAGCAGTGTAAAACCTCTAATTAACCTCCTAATTCAAAACTTAATTAATATCTTTATATTTGATTTACTTTGCTACCTAGATTTTCTCCCACTTTGATAATAAACGTTTATTATATCTGTTTAGTTTAGTAATACCAGTTACAGGATCAATGGTGATATTAATAATATGTGGATAACTGGACCAGGATACTGACTTTGTTTCAAAGAAGGCCCAGTAACAGGCTGGATGCTAGAAGGGCTATCCTTTCTAGTTTCACTGGAGATGTCTATTACTAATGAATATGTGTCATTTTGTAATAAGTAATAGCTCCTGGAGCGAGGATTGTTAGTTAACTGAGGGTCTACTGTACTACTATTACTACTACCTTCACTACCTTCAACTACTACTACTATTATTACAACTACTTCAACTACCACTACTACTACTACCACCACCACAACTACTACTACACACCACAACTACTACTACCACTACAACTACTTGTACTACAACTACTACTACTACTACCACTACTATTACTCCTCTTCAACATTCTATGTGCTTGATGTGCAGAGTGAAACACCTTAACAATAATTTCACCTAAATGTCACACACCGTCTTATTCACATCTACACAATTCACACAACTCCTACTGCAACTTACGGAATGTTAAACAGAAGTTCCTGAAAATGTATCACTCTCCACATGCCAAATATTTTAAAAATAAGTAAAGAATACAAATTAAAATTGTTATTTCTGGAAATGTCAAACATTTCTCTCCAAAACGATACAAGACAAATTAATTCTTTATCAAAAAGCCAAACATTTCCCTAAAACATACATATACCTGTAATATTTTATTAAATAGTTAATAGTAATCGATTCATGACTACTGGTAACAGCTTGAAGAAAATTTGACACCAAACACCAATGCTTTCAAAAAACTTTGTCTAATAACTCATAAAAACTTTCAAAACTATTAGATCAATTCATTAGATCTAAAGACTTTATAATTTTATATTATGTACGTATATCTAAAGCACGAAATGTTGACATTAATTTGGATTCATAAAATGTTTACTGAGAATATGTATACACATATATGAATCAATACAATCATGGAATTAATAGAGCATATTTCTAATATATCACAGTCTTTAATAAAGCATATCTCTAATATATCAGTGTGTTTAGTATATAGTAGTAGGTTTATTAGACCTTGGCACCCAGGGAGGTACTACCGTCTAAGCGCCGGGGTGAGGGTTGTGTGCAGCCTGTATTTGTTTTACATGATGGTAGGATTGCTGATGTTTTTTCTGTCTCATAAACATGCAAGATTTCAGGTACGTCTTGCTTCTACTTACACTTAGGTCACACTACACATACATGTACATGTTTATGTATACACACTCATCAGAGTTTTCTTTGATTTTAATACTAGTTCTTGTTCTTATTGCTTTTCCTTTCATATCCATGTGGAAGTGGAATAAGAATCTTTCCTCCGTAAGCCATGCATGTTGTAAAAGTAAACTAAAATGCCGGGAACAATGGGGTAGTAACCCCTTTTCCTGTATAGATTTACTAAAAAAAAAAAAAAAAAAAAGAAGAAAACCGTCAAAGTGGGATGTTTGGATAATAGCGTGGATGTTGTGCGAATGATAGAAAGAGATGATTGTAGATGTTATGAATGAAAAGAAGCTGGATGTCCTGGCTTTAAGTGAGACAAAGCTGAAGGGGGGTAGGAGAGTTTCAGTGAGGAGAAATAAATGGGATTAGGTCAGGGGTTTCTGCAAATGAAGTTAGAGCTAAAGAAGGAGTAGCAATGTGTTGAATAATCAGTTATGCCAGGTAAGAGAGGTATAAATGTATTTATGTGTTTTTATGCACCTGGGGAAGAGAAGTGTGAGGAGAGAGAGAGATTTTGGGAAATGTTGAGTGAGTGTAGGGGAGTTTTGAACCAAATGAGAGAGTAATTGTGGTTGGGGATCTTATTACAAAGTGGGTAAAAATGTTGTGGAGGGAGTAGTAGGTAAATTTGGGGTACCAGAGGAAAATGTAAATAGGGAACCATTAATTGAGCTATGTGTAGAAAGTTTGATAATAAGTAATGCATATTTTATGAAAAGAGGATAAATAAAATATACAGGTATGATACTTAGCACGTAATGAAGTAGTTTGTTAGATTATGTATTGGTGGATAAAGGTTGATGGGTAGGCTTCAGGATGTACATGTTTATAGAGGGCAATGGATATATCCGATCATTATTTAGTTGTAGCTACAGTTAAAGTAAAGGTAGATGGGACAAAGAAAATGGCAATGGCAAGTAAGAGAGAGGTAAAAGTGTATGACAGGGAGGAGAAGGAAGTTAGGGTGAGATCTAAGCAACTATTGGCAGAAAGGTGGGCTAGTGTAAGAGGTATTATGAGGTAGTAGGGGGTTGAAGAGAGATGGGATAGTTTTAAAAATGCAGTATTAGAATGTGGGGCAGAAGTTTTGTGGCTATACGAGGGTGGGTGCAGGAGGAAAGAGGAGTGAGTGGTGGAATGAAGAAGTAAAGAGGTGTGATAAAGAGAAAAAAGGTGGCTTATGAGAGGTTTTTACAAAACAGAAGTGTTAATAGAAGAGCAGAGTATATGGAGAGTAAAGAAAGGTGAAATTGGTGAGAGAGTGCAAAAGAAGAGCAGATGAAAGAATGGGAGAAGGCTATGTCAAAAATTTAGCTAAAAACAAGAAAATTTTTGGAGTGAGATAAACAGATGAAAGCCTTGAACGAAGGGTTGTCAGTTAAACAAGTAGGGAGTTAGTAGATGGGAGCTGGAGTATTGGGCAGATGGCGGGAATATTATGGGGAACTTTTAAATGTCGATGAAAAAAGGGAGGCGGTAATTTCATGCCACTGGCCAGGAGGTATAACATCATTTATGAGTGAAGAAGAGCGGAAATGTGGTGTGGGGGAGGTGCGTGAGGCATTATGTAGAATGAAAGGAGGTAAAGCGGCTGGGCTGGCGGGATAATGATAAATGTTAAAGCAGGGGGGATATAGTGTTGGAGTGGTTGGTATTGTTGTTTAATAAATGTGTGAAGAGGGAAGGTACTAGGGGATTGGCAGAGAGCATGTATAGTTCCTTTATATAAAGGGAAGAGAGGATAAAAGAGATTGTAAAATTATAGGGGGAATAAGTTTCTGAGTACGTATACCAGGTAAAGTGTACGGTAGGGTTAATATTGAGTGGGTAGGGGATGTGTAGATCAAGTGTTTACATTGGAAGCATATATGTGAACAGTATTTAGATAAAGATAGGAAGTTTCATTGCATTTATGGATTTAGAAAAGGCAAATAATAGAGTGGATAGAGGGAGCAATGTGGCCAAATGTTGCAAGTGTATGAATAGACAGTAAGTTACCGGAATGCTGTAAAAGAGTTTTTATGAGGATGCATTGAAATCAGGTTAGGGTGTAGGAGAGGAGATTACTTCCTGGTAAGTAGGTCTTAGACAGGGATGTGTAATGTCTGTGGTTGTTTAATATATTTTATAGATGGGGTTGTAAAAAAAGTAAATGTTAGGGTGTTGGGAGAGGTGTGATTAAATGGCCAGAATTAAATGCAAAATGGGAGTTGACACAGTTACTTTTGCTGATGATACTGTGCTTATGGGAGATTCTAAAGAAAAGTTGCAAAGGTTAGTGGACGAGTTGAGAGGGTGTGTAAAGGTAGAAAGTTGAAAGTGAAAATAGATAAGAGTAAGGTGATGAGGTATCAAGCGATTTAAATAAGAAAAATTGGATATCACATTGGAGAGGGATTATGGAAGAAGTAAATGTTTTCAGATATTTGGGAGTTGACTTGTCCAGTGGATGGGTTTATGGAGTATGAGGTTAACCATAGAAATGATGAAAGAAAAAGGTGAGTGGTGCGTTGAGGTATCTGTGGAGACAAAAAAATGTTATCCATGGAGGCAAAGAAGGGAATGTACGAAGTATAGTGGTACCAACACTCTTATATGGGTGTGAAGCATGGGTTGCAAATGCTGCAGCGGGGGAGCGGCTGGAGGCAGTGGAGATGTCCTGTCTAAGGGCAATGTCTTGGTGTAAATATTATGCGAAAATTGATGGAAATTAGGAGTTGGAAGTTATAAAGTAACGTGTGAAGACAGAGTGTTATTAGTATTTTTGTCATTTTAGAAATGGATCAAAGTGAAATGACAGAGCGAAGTGTTCATAAATCTGTAGAAGGGAAATGCTGGTAAAGGCCGTCAAGGTAGTAAAGAAGGAATAAAAGAAGAAAATTTTTATGGCATTTTATAAGCAATATATTGAAGCAAATATTAAAGATACGTGGAATATGATGTATTTTCGACTGATGAAGCCTGTTGAGTCGTGAGTGGGCAACATTGTCAGAAGGGTTCAGGAAATAGATGCGTGAATTGATTTAGTTGGACTTGAGTCCTGGAAATGGGAAGTACAATGCCTGCACTTTAAAGGAGGGTCTGGGATAAAGTGACAGCTGGGAGGGGACTTATTCTCAGCTGTCGTATCTGAGCGCCTCTGCAAAGGCAGTGATTATGTATGAGTGAGGTGAAAGTGTTGAATGATGATGAAAGTATTTTCTTTTTGGGGATTTTCTTTCTTTTGGGTCACTCTGCCTCAGTGAGACGGCTGACTTGTTGAAAAAAAAAAAAAGTTTAGTACAGTGGACCTCAGTGCGAATACCCCGGAATCGTGCAATTGTATGGCTTATAATTTTGTAAGTTCTTGTGGAAGTGTATTTTTGGGGTGTGAAATAGACTAACTCATTGAAATTTTCCTTAAGGAATTAAATTCGTTCGGTAATGGCACTTGAGCGAACTTGGGGTGAAGCTTTACGAAACTCGGGGTCCACTGTATATATCTAATACTTCGCTATTCGAACACTCGAAAACTCACCCTTTTATGTAAAGTTATTATTATAAGAGCTTTTATAAGTGTATTTTGGTCTGAAATGGACTAAGCTAATTTACATAATTCCTTATAAGGAATAAATTCGTTTGGTAGTAGCACTTGTTAGCATTCTGGAATGAGGTGAGTTTTGAGTGTTTGAATAGCGAGGGTCCACTGTATGTCTGAGTCTTCCCCAATAGAGCATCGTAATATCACGGTAGTAGGTTTGTGGGCAACAGCCTCCAGGGAGGTACTGCCGTCCCACAAATGAGTGTAAAACAAAAGCCTGTAAATGTTTTACATGATGGTAGGATTGCTGGTGTTTTCTGTCTCATAAACACAGATTTCAGGTATGTCTTGCTACTTCTACTTACATTTACACTTAGGTCACACACTACACATGCATGTACAAACATGTATATCCACACCCCTCTGGGTTTCTTCTATTTTCTTATTAGTTCTTGTTCTTGTTTATTTCCTCTTATCTGCATGGGGAAGTGGAACAGAATTCTTCCTATTAAGCCATGCGTGTTGTAAGAGGTGACTAAAATACCGGGAGCAGGGCTAGTAACCCCTTCTCCTGTATACATTACTAAAGTCAAAAGAGAATCTTTTGTTTTTATTTTTGGGCCACCCTGCCTCGGTGGGATACGGCCAGTTTGTTGAAAGAAGCTCTCTAATACATCATAGGATAGGAGTGAATGGGGGACGAAGGGTTTTTTGGGACCTGACGGAACTGTTGGAGGTGAGCAGGGTAATATTTTGTGAAGGGATTCAGGGAAACCAGTTAATTGATTTAGTTGGACTTGAGTCCTGGAAAGGGGAAGTACAGTGCCTGCACTTTAAAGGGGGGGTCTGGGATAGTGACGGTTGGGAGGGATTTATTCTCAGCTGTCATATCTGAGCACCTCTGCAAAGACAGTGGTTGACATAAACCCACTACCATTATAGTATGCTCATCATTAGCAACGAATTCATTTACGATGTGATCTTAGGAATGGAATACTATCGTTAAGTGAGAAGAGGCTATGTACTACTCACCTTGTCTCTAGGGGTCGATCCTCCCAAGCTTTAAACACAGTCTTTCCCGAACCCTCAACACTTCATTAAGACACTCAATGTTAGTATCGATGGGTGAAGAGGCTATATGCGACCCCTAATTCAGCAGGTGTATGATCGTGGCCATCACCACACGACCCATGTCCGCTGTGATCATGTCCGTGTCCTCCTCCACAGCCAACATGCCACTTCAATCTGTAATGCAACATGAAAATTATGTATCTGTTAAGGGAATATAAAAAATTTAATACAAGGACCCCAAAGGAAATCAAAGATCCCAATGGAAATCAAAGACCCCAAAGGAAAAAACAAAGACTCCAATGTAAATCAAAGACCCCAATGGAAAAAATCACTGACTTTTTTTAGTTATCCTGGTGGTTATCCCTCCCAACACTGGGTTATCCTGGGTGGTTTACCCTCCCAACCCTGGTTATCCTAGGTGGCCCAACCTCCTACCCTGGGTTATCCTAGTGATTATCCCTTGCTACAATGGGTTATCCTGGGGGGCTATCCCTCCCCACCCTGGTTATCCTGGTGGCTAACCCTCCTACACTGGGTTATCCTAGGTGGTTATCCCTCCCCACCCTGGGTGGTAACCCTCCCTACCCTGGGTTATCTTGGGTGGTTATCCCTCCCTACCCTGGGTTATCTTGGGGTTATCCTCCCTACCCTGGGTTATCCTGGGTGCTTATCCCTCCCTACCCCGGGGTTTTCATGGCTGGCTAACCCTCCCTACCCTGGGTTATCCTGGGTGGCTAACCCTCCTACCCTGGGTTATCTTAGGTGGCTAAAACTCCCACCCTGTGTTATCCTGGATGGCAAAAACCCTCCCTACCCCAGGTTATCCTATGTCTAACACTCCCACCCTGTGTTATCCTGTCTGGCTAACCCTTCCTACCCAGGGTTATCCTGGCAGGCTAACCCTCCTTACCCAGGGTTTTCCTGGCTGGCTAACCCTCTCTACCCTGGGTTATTCTGGCTGGTCCCTCCCACCCCGGGTTATCCTTGGGTAACCCCCCACCCTGGGTTATCCTGGGTGGCTAACCCTCCCCACCCTGGGTTATCCTGGGTGGCTAACCCTCCCTACCCCGGGGTTTTCCCGG
>WNWK01047031.1:0-14092 GCA_009830355.1 Cherax destructor
AACAATTTCTCTTTTTGAAAACAATTATTTGTCCTTGACCAACAGTTATCTGTGATACCTTAGCCACTACAAAACAAATTTCAATTTGTTCTTAAAATGAATTACTGTTATTATACTAATTATAAAACACAGGCAGGCTTAATATTTTTAAAGGAAAACACCATTACTTCATGATGAAAAACACAATTTAATTTCGAAGTTAAGTCTTGTCATTCATCAATCAGGACGAGACACAAGCAAGGAACCAGGAATATTGAAAGAAGAAAAAAGACTAAACACTGTGAAAATTTTATTTTTTCTCTCCTATTCAAAGACATTGGAAAAATCTGACTACACTTTCATTAAATGCTGACTGCGGGTTCGAACCCCACCCTTGGTATGGTTTGTTTCTATGTTCTCATCAAATATCATTTACCCATATTGTACTTATTTTATTTGATGTGTTTAATGGTTAAATTATGATTATATTGAGCGAGAATTATTAAATTACACAAACTGAAATATTTCCTGTGACTATGATCTACCCACTGGTGACTGGCTAGTTTATTATTTATACACTCTTTGTAATTGTACCTACATTCATATTATTCTTGTATTGTTTCATCATAAAAAGAACATAATGCCACATTGTATTACATCTGTTTCTCTTTGATTACTAAAAAAATGACGGTTAATCAGTGATTTTCCAAAATACCATAATTGGCACCATGTCTCACTCTCCTAGTGATGCTGCTCCTGCGCATGCATCGTTTCTCTTGGCTCCTAGAGTACACTTGGTTTCAAAACAAATGCTTGTCTTTTATGGAATTCTGTCAGTACTATTAATTAAAATTAACTTTTATGTTTCATTTCTCCTAAATTATTAATATACTCTCTTCTAAAGATTAAACTTTCATCAAACAATAATATTCATTGGTGTATAAACGTTAACATTATATATATATATATATATATATATATGTTCTGCTTCTTTGAGTACTTTTTGAATAAAGAAAATCATTATTTATCTTCATCTGGTGAGGATCCTCCATATGTACCTTGATGTTGAGAAACATGGACATGGCCTTCATGTCAGTAGAACCTTGATTAAAGGATACTCTACCTTGATGTAGAGAAACCTAGACATGTACCTTGATGAAATTCTAAGGATCTACCAGTACCTTCATTTTGAGAGACTGCTAGCGCATGCGCAGATCAAAACAATGCCTCCTTGGTACATTTTAATAAAAACAATTTCTCTTCTACTTGAAATCAAATATTTGTCCACCACACAGGCAGGCCTTAATACTTTAAAGGAACACCAGTGCTTCATGATGAAAACACACATTAATTTCAATGTTAAGTCTTGTCATTTTCATCACTCAGGACAAGACACAAGCAAGGAACCAGGAATATTGAAAGGAGAAAAAAACCCCGAAACACTGAAAATTTTATTTTTTTCTCTCATATTGGAAAAATCGGACTACACTTTCATTAAATTGCGACTGTGGGTTCGAACCCCAATCGTGGTATTGTTTCTCTCTATGTTCTCATGCGAATATAATTTACCCACATTGTTCTTATTTTATTTCATTTGTTTAATGGCTAAATTATGAATATAATGATCGAAAATTATTTAAATTACACAAATTGAAATATTCTATGTCACTGGTGATGGCATCCCCTAGCACGTGCTAGTGGCACCCCTGCTCTTCATTGGGGGGATGTTACATCGCCTGTCGAGTCTTTTGCTTTTGTAGGGAGTGATTTTCGTGTGCAAGTTTGGTACTAATCCCTCGAGAATTTTCCATGTGTATATAATAATGTATCTCTCCGCCTGCGTTCTAGAAGTACAGGTTTAGGAACTTCAAGCATTCCCAGTAATTGAGGTGGTTTATCGCACTTATGCGTACCGTGCCGTGCCGTGAGTGTTAGATACCATGGAATACTACATAGTGAGTGTTAGATACCATGGAATACTACATAGTGAGTACTAGATACCATGGAATACTATAAGATACTACATAGTGTTAGATACCATGGAATACTATAAGATACTACATAGTGTTAGATACCATGAAATACTACATAGTGAGTGTTACATACAATGGAATACTACATAGTGAGTGTTAGATACCATGGAATACTATAAGATACTACATAGTGTTAGATACCATGGAATATTACATAGTGAGTGTTAAATACCATGGAATACTATAAGATACTACATAGTGTTAGATACCATGGAATACTATGGTAAGATAGTACATTGTGTTACATACTATAATATATATATAAGGTAAAATAACCTAGGCATGTGTGGAAAATTACTGCAATAAATTCAAAATATTCTCTCTAAACTCCTGATGAAATATCTTCAAGTACCTGATGAAATGAAAGATCCATTGAAACTGATGAAGTAATTATCCTCTATCGATCTGTAAATTATTCAGGTTATAATATTTTTATCTATCTTATTTCAATGGATTCCATAATATATTTACCTATTATACTTTTAATATTTCCTTTTCAGACTTAAATGATAATAAATTATTAATTCGATTATGTTTTAAATTAATATTATGTTAAATTTCCACTTGAGTTTAAATTAATTTAATGTCATGTCAAATTTCCTTATTTTAAATTAATTTATCCTTAAATGCAATTTTCTTTGATAAATTAAGTTTTCTTTTATTAAATTATGGGGTAACTATTATATAGGATTTACATATCGATACCTGGTGGTGGTACTGTTAGTGCGCATGCGCCGTTCTCAACTTTTTTCATGTTTGTCCTGGCTGAGTACTTTTGAATCAAGAAAATTTATATTTCTCTTCTTCTTTTAACATAAATGAGATTTCTTCTTCTTGACCAATAATAATTTATAATGCCTTACCTATTTTATAAACCATAATGTACCTTCATTTCATTCCAAGGATCCTCTATATGTACCTTGATTTTGAGATATATCGACATAACCTTCAGTAGACACTTCATTCAGAAGATACTCCACCTTCATGTCGAGTAAACTCTACAAGTACCTTGATGTTATAGTACCTTGTATGGGAATTGTGAGAGATAAGTCTATCTGGGACACCGCCACTAGCAATAAACAACTCCCAGGGAGATGACCGACTCGTATAATTTTACCGCAGTCATTCCCTTTAAGGTATGTGAGAACTTTACTCGCTCCTGGCCACACCCAAGGGTACCTTCAATATTCTCGTTAACCACTGCACTCTGGACCAGTATAAATAAATCTGAGAAGATCATTTATTATAATTATGATATATTTAAATTTAAGTGGACTGTATAGGTTATTAAACAACTGATCAAACAGGAGGAGAGGTAGAGAACACACAGTTAAGTTAACATGACCATCACTCACCTAATTAACAGCATCATAGCGGTGCATAGTAGATCGTTGACCTAGCTAAAGTACATCTACTGTGCGTAACAATATCATTGGCCAATAACAAAGTCGACAGCAGATTACTTAGCTTTAGATGAGGGAGTCGTTCCGTTGTTGACGTCCTCCTGCGATCTGATTCGATCGCGATGGTAATAGTTGTCCCGTCGAGTCAAGGAAGGTTAATTTCCGTGCACTCTTATACGCCCACGAGACCGGGCGTTAGTTAACATGTGGTTGGTCGGGGTAGCGAATCAGATCCTCTCACTAATCCGACCTTTTGTACTGTTTATACGTATACCTTTACATATTACGTATATCCTGGCTTAATGCCCCCTAGTTTATACACATTCACAGTCTCGATACTTGGATTTCGAGTAGATAACTTCGATATGTTAGTTCATTTCATCCGCATTCAATATGGCGGTCGGGGTATGGCGTACCCGCGCTAACCTCGCTCGGTACAATCACTCCCTATTTATTTACAACTCTGTTTCACTATATTCACCATTTCACAATATTCATCGAATATATTTCAGTCTCTTCTAAGACGAAAGCTCCCCAGCATCAGGGGTTACGACTTTATCCTGCCGTATGGTCGCTTTACTGAGTTCAAATAGGGCTATGACCGCATCACTCGCCGGCGGCACGCCTTATTTCACAATTATTGTCCTATTACTGGACCTCCTGGACCGATTGTCCCACTTTATATTCACCGCGTCACTGGATATTCCTCCACATTACGAAAGGAGGTAATTAAATCCGATTTGGCGGGCGGAATCTCCAAATTCGGCAGACCATCCCATCACCTGAAATCGGGTCGGTAGGCTCGCTGTTCACTCTCCAGTCCCCTCTACCCAGCTTCCTCTGCCCACTTGACGAGGCATCTCGCGCATGCGTGTTAATTCGTTGGTTCTTTTCAGTTAATGTTAAGCCAACAGCAACACATTAATGATATCTATTCATATTGGAAAGTTTATCAATTACAACTTTCGGAAAATACCAATATTTTCCACACCTTGACTGATGATATGCTACATGCACCTTCATTTCAACAGTACTTGATGTTTGGAGTACCTTGGTCCTCATGATCTTTTACAAGTACCTTGATTTGGATAAAACTATACATGACGTTTATGTCAATAATACCTTGATTATGATAATCATCTACGTGTACTTTGATGTCAAAAAACCTCAACATGTACCTTGATATCTCGATCCCAAGGATCATCTATATGAATTAGGAGGATTATGTACATGTACTTTCATGTCTGAACTACCTTAATTGTGAGAATCCTCTAAATGTACCTTGATTATTATAAACCTCAACATGACCTAGATGTCAGTAAGAACTTAATTCATGTCGAAAAAACTCGATATATACTTTGATGTCAGGAGTACCTTGATCCTCTAAATTAACCTTGATGCTTACAGCATCTTGATTCTGAGGAGTCTCAACATGTTCTTTAATGTACCTTGATTTTGAAAAACTAATATATGACTTTCATGTAAAAAGGTTCTGAAGAACATGTAACTTGATGATGTCGAGAAACCTCCACATATACCTCGAAATGAACCTTGATGTAATAAGTACTTTCATAATTACGATCTTTTATATGTTCCTTGTTGTCAGGAGTACCTTGATTATATTCATATTTTACAGGTTCCTTAATGTCAGGAATACTGTCATTATGAGGATTATCTACATGTACCTATGTACATTGATGTCAGGAGTACCTTCATTTTGAGAATCCTATACATGTACCTTGATGTTCACAAACCTCTACATGGCCTTGATGTCAATAGGACCTTCATTCCTTGGTACATATGTGCCTTAATGTCGATAAAATAATAATATATATATATATATATATATATATATATATATATATATATATATATATATATATATATATATATATGTCGTGCCGATTAGGTAAAACTGACGATTTTGGCTTAAATAGCAACGCTCATCTTGCCATATAAGACAAGTGAAAATTTGTGTATGCAATAATTTCGCCAAAATCATTCTGAACATAACGAAAAAAATATATTTCATTGTGTTTGTTTATTATTAAATTAATGTTAACGTATCTAAAATATATTTAGTTGGGTTAGGCTAAATTAAATTGCACTTGTTGTAATAAGGTTAGGTAGGTTTTCAAAGTTTCTCTTGGTACAAAATTATAAATTCTTACATTAACATAAATGAAAAAAATATATCTCTAAACGTATAAGAGAAAATTTTAGAAAGGTCTTAATTTTAGATGAGTTCTGGCTAATTGACTAGTTTTACCTAATCGGCACGACATATATATATATATATATATATATATATATATATATATATATATATATATATATATATATATATATATATATATATATATATATATATATATATATATATATATATATATATATAAACTGATGTCAGGAATACATTGATTATCAGGATCCTCTAAATGTATCTTGATGTCAGGAGTAACTTGATTCTGAGGATGCTCTACATGTATCTTGCTGTGGAAAAACCTAGAGATGTATGTTCATGTCAGCAGTACCTTGGTCCTCATGATCCTCTACAGGTACATTGATGTTATGAGTACCTTGATTCTGAGGATCATCTACATGTACCTTGATGTCTAGAAACCTAAACAATGGACGTTGAATTTTATTACAGGAATGCCTTGCTTATGGAGATACTTTACAATTACCTTGATGTCGAGAAACCTCTACATATCTTCATTCTTAGTACCCTCTACATAACCTTGATGCTTATGATCCTCTACAGGGTCCTTAATGTAGAGAAACCTCTACATTGGACTTTGATGTTAAGTGTTACTTGCAACCTTAAGATAAGATTTCTTACCCGGAGGGTTAGCCACTGTCCCCCGGGATGCGACTCACACCAGTCAACTAACTACTAACTAGGTGAACAGACAACAGGTGTAATGAAACGTCGAAATGTTTCTACCCCGCCGGGAATCGAACCCGGGTCCTCCGTGTATGAAGCGACAGCTTTGTCAGTTAGTCCACAGGTCATTGGGGACATTTATGTAACGAGAACCTTGATTGAGAAAAACGTTACCTTCTACTATTACAAATATTTATTTATCAAAGGAAATAATATTTATACTAAGTACAGAGTCAGGAAGCATCAGCAGAGTTGTTTAAATTCCATGCTTCCCCATAATCCATAACCCACCAGCTACCTGCTACTGCGTGCTACTACGCATGCGCATATCAAAACACTGCCTCCTTGAGTACATTTTTAATAAAAACAATTTCTCTTCTACTGAAAACAAATATTTGTCCTTGACCAACAGTTATTTGTGATACCTTAGCCACTACAAAACAAAGTTCATTTTGTTGTTAAAATGAATTACTGTTATTATACTAATTATAAAACACAAATTAATTTAGAAGTTAAGTCTTGTCATTCTCAACACTCAGGCAAGGAACCAGGAATATTGAAAAGAAAAAAAAAAGACTAAACACTGTGAAAATTTTATTTTTTCTCTCCTATTCAAAGAAATTGGAAAAATCTGACTACACTTTCATTAAATGCTGACTGAGGGTTCGAACCCCACCCGTGGTATGGTTTGTTTCTATGTTCTCATCCAAATATAATTTACCCATATTGTACTAGATTTAGATTTTGCCACCGAAGTGGCTAGTTTATTGTGCACCCCATATCCATCCTGTGGACGGTAGCGCAAGAGCATATGGATACACAAAAGGCCTAGGCACTAGGCCCCAAAGGGGTTAACAATTGTACATTTGGGTTTATATCTACATTTCAATTATCTGTTACAAGCAGGTATCTTATTTCATGAATAAGATATCTTGACATGTCACATAGGTTATTATATTGTCTATCTCTATATTCCTCAATAAGTGCACAATTATGCACATAGTGTTCAAGACAGTGACCATATGCCTGATCACATAATTTGCATTTAGTTTGATCATCATCTGTGTCTCCCAAACTGTCAGAAGTACCTGTAGCCAAGCCTAAGCCTGGCCACTACAACATCAGTCAGTCTGTTCACATTGCAAGTTGCTCCACAAACATGCCCATCTGTGCTCGCATTATCATGAGCACAGATAGGCACGTTCATGGAAATTAATTTGGATTTATATCTACAGTTTACTTATCTGTTAAAAGCAAATTTAGGAAATTTGCTTAGAATAAGTGGTATCCTACCTTCACTAATAAGATATCTTGACATGTCACATAGGTTATTATACTGTCTATCTCTATATTCCTCAATAAGTGGACAATTCAGCACATAGTGTTCAAGACAGTGACCATATGCCTGATCACATAATTTGCATTTAGTTTGATCATCATCTGTGTATCTCCCAAACTGCCAGAAGTACTTGTAGCCAAGCCTAAGCCTGGCCACTACAACATCAGTCAGTCTGTTCACATTGCAAGTTGCTCCATAAACATACTTATCTACATTCATGTTATCATAGTGGGTTATAGATCTACTCAGGCTTCTAACTGCATTCCTATAGCTATCATTTTCATTATTTATTTCTCTCCTAATATTATTCCTAATGCTAGACACAGATATACCAAAGTTATATTCTACATTCTCCTTATGGGTGCTCTTCTTGGCTAACATATCAACTTTATCATGAAGGAGTAATCCAATGTGTGACGGAATCCATAGCAAATGTACTTTAATTCCTTTGTCCCGGATTTTTGAGTATCTATACCTGGCTTCTCCAATGAGCATGCTGTTAGAGTCATTATAGGAGTCAAGAGCCATCAATGATGACATAGAATCAGTAATGATGATAGAGTCAAGCTCAGTGTCATAAGTTAGCTTTAGTGCCATAAGGATTGCAAACAATTCAGTTTGCAGTGTAGACGCCAGTTGTTAATTCTTATGCCTAGTTCAAAAAAATTATTATTGTTCTTAACTAGGGAGGTGGCAACCAGAGCAGATGCAGCCCAGCCAGAAGACTCCTGTTTAGATCCATCAGTGTATATAACTTGAGATAACTTATTACTACCAGCTAGGCGATAAATTTCTTCTTGAGCAGTTGCTTTAATAAGTGATTTAAGGAAGGGATTACTAGCAATGAGCTTCTTGGGAGGGACTTGCAGGTATGTGATATTAAATGAACACATCTTCCATGGAGGGGTGAAATGCTCTTGTTGCCTACAGTGATACAATTCATGCAGGTTGTAAAACTTAATGTAATTGCATGTTTTCACAATCCATTTAGATCTGTGAGTATTTACTTCTAGACATTTAGTAAGATTCATTGTGACAGTGTCTGGTTCATTTCTTAACAATCTAATACCAAGTACAGTGTTAATCTCAACAATCCTATCACTGATACTAGTAATACCAAGCTCCTTCCTCATATTAAGAACCTTTGTAGATTTGGGACAGCCAAGAATAATTCTGAGAGCTTCATTTTGCATTAACTCCAAGGGTCGGAGAGAACTTTCTCGAGCTAATATCAACATGGGAGCAGCATAATCAATTAAGGACCTAATATAGGCTATGTACATCATTCTCGCGATTCTCACATTAGCACCATAGTTGGGGTTGTATCCAGCAACAGCTTTAAGAGCATTTAGTCTATCTTTGCATTTTTATTTAGTTGTGGTATAGTAGATTTGGTAAAGGGTACATCTACAAGATATCTGTAAGTTTTAACGTAACTAATGTTTTCACCCTGCAAATAGATGGGTGGGGGATGTCGTTTGCTTGTTAATATCTTTGTTTTAGAGGAAGATATTATGAGGCCTAGTCGATTACAAATTGCTTGAACTTCATTAAGAACGGAACTCATCTTTTATGCCCTGTTGTATGGATCATGATGTCATCAGCATAGCTTATAGCTATATGTTTAGGTGAGGCAGGTAGAGCATTTAGGAGGGCATTAATCAGAATATTAAAGCATGGGACTGAGAACTCCTCCGTGGTGTACCTAGGGACATTTCTTTAGACTCGCTTCTAAAGCCTTGGTAGAGGACAGAGGATACCTGTTTGACAGGTATCCCATTATCCAGCAGAGTAGGCTACCACCAATATTCATTTTGGCTAGTACATGTAGTATAACAGTTCTGTTCGCGATATCAAATGCAGATTTTAGATCAAGAAATGTGGTAAAACTAGTAGAGTGTGTGAGGTGAGAAAGGTGGAGATACAATTCTGCACATCTTACTTTTCATGAACCCATAGAGGGGAGGGGAGAGTTGGTGTCTGATTCTATAGTACAGTCTGTTAGTATCATTCTTTCAAAATTTTACAAAGACAGCTAGTTAAGGAGATCGGTCTAAATGTATCAGGCTGTTGGGGCTTAGGGATAGGCACAATGAGACTATTGGTCCAGGAAGTAGGAAGAACTCCCTCAATGTAACTGGTATTATACAGTGCCAACAAAGGATTATTAGGCACGTGCCTTAAAGTTCTGAGAATATCATAGGTTATACCATCCTCTCCAGGAGCAGTTGATCGACCTTTGGTTAATGCGTTATCTAATTCATACTCTGTGAAGAGGCAATCACTCTCATCAATATTTTGGCTCATAAAATTAATCAGTTCAAACATTTCTTCAGAAGCACTCTCTAAGTTTCTCTAATATGAGATGGCAGGTTTTCATGCCTGGAGATTTTGGACCAGTCATTTATGAGGTCATTTGCTTTTTCAAGTGGAAAGGGATGAGCAACATTGCCAGTCTTTTTCCTGGTTATTTTATTTATACCTTTCCATGCAAGACTTAAAGGGGTAGACCTATTTAATCCATTAACGAATTGTTCCCATTCCTGTTGCCTAAGTTCTTGCTTTCTATTTCTTGCATTTGTTAGTGCAGCTTGGAATGTTCTGAGAAGGTCTGGGGTTCTACACTCACGGTATGCTTTACCAATCCTCCTAGCTGCATGTGTTAGATTGCGTAGCTGTGGGTCATTATAATATTTACATTGGTTTTTATTGCATTTCTAGTGGAAGGTTTATGTTGTCTTTTCCTGCCCACTTGATCTGTGAGTACAGTTTCAATAGCTATAACTAGATCATCATTGAATTTTTGTGTGCCAGTGGGCTCATAATCTTTATACCATTGATCCAAGTGGTTAATAAAGTTTTCTCTGTGTTCTGGGTTGAGAATAAGTTTCCTCCTTCTGTATTTAGCTCCTTGGTTGCTTGAGATATGATCAAGATTGACAGTTGTGAGTCTTGGGAAGTGATCAGATAGAAGATCATCAACTATAACAGAGTCATGCATCGTATATGACGTATTAAATCCAAGGCACAGATCTAGTATGCCTCCATATATGTGAGTGGGCTCAATAGTGCCTACAATACGAACATTATCATGCTCATTTAGAAATTTGACTAGTTTAGTTCCATTGGTGTTTGTTATAGACCCCAATATTCTTATGTCTGGCATTAAAATCTCCAAGTATGAGGGTAGGTTCACTATTGATGCGATCTGGTAAAGCATCAGGTCGAAGCCCGGTTTGCTGGGGCATAAAGGTTAAAGATGTTTATGGAAAAGTCGCCTGCATATACTCTGACACCATGATACTGCATGTTTACTCGACTCTGCAGGGTAAGGAGTGAATGTGGCAAGTTCTTTCTGACATACATCACACAACAGTTGGTTGACCTTAAGTTATAAGCTGCATATCCAGACAGCTTTGGTGGAGGTACTCCTTCTTTCAGTCTACATTCCTGCAAACAGATGACATCAATATTCTTGGTTGCACTAATATGATGTAAGTCAGGCAACCGCTTCCTAATAGAAGCAATGTTCCATGAAAAAATTTGTAATCTATCCATTGTATTGAGTTATTACAATCTCTTGTTCATAAGATGGTAAAGCTACATGTATTATGCTTTGCCTACAGTGTGCAGACACTTAAGAGCAAATAGCATAGTTTGTACATGCTTATCTTCAGAACCTTTATTTCTAAGCATTTTCCGGCAAATTGGCAGCAAGTTCCAAGGCAACTTTTGAAGCCAAGAGTCATTGGCTTCTTTCTCACAAATAGCTTGAAATTGGACCGAGATTGTTGATGCACTTTTGACATCATCAACACACTCAGGAGCATCATCTTGACTACATATATTTATTAAGCTTGTCAGCATCTGTTCAAGATGCTCAATTTTTTCCTGCAAGTTTGTTATAATTTGAGGAAGGTTAGGCGAATCAAATGCCTCTCCAGAGGAGGGCTCACCTGACTTAGTTCTTTCTGTAACACCTATAACCTTAACATGTACTTTGGTTAAATCAGTGCTCTTTGTTGGTGCCTGTGACATGACTACCTCATCATTCATTGTGGGTGGGTCCTGTGCATCTGACTCATCTCCAGCTTCCAGGGGTTACATGTGTGGTGTCCGTCTGACTGTTGGAGATGTGTGTATTGGGGAGGAGTGACATACTTATCCCAAAATTCAAGTGGATGCATAGGTATGGGTGGTAAACTATCAGTAGTTCCACATGTGCTAGCAGGGTTGGCTAGCTCCTCCACAATTGGTGTGTGTGATGGCACTCTGGTATCACCAGAATCATTTGCGGGGAGGATGGACTCGTCCACACTTTGCAGAGGTTCAGTCTCAGATCTGGTTGTGGTAGACTGGATGGCCTCGTCCTCAAATGGCATTAAAGGACTGTTGTCATTTTTACGTCGAAGGTTGTTTGGGTTCCGACTGCAGTCCTTATGGGAGACTGTAACCCCTTCTTCTTTACAGTTAATGCACTTATACTTTTGGCTGTCAAAGCCTACTGTGCATTCTCTAGTGGAATGTTTCCCAGCACACTTACCACACCAAGAATGTAGTATTCCACAGGCTACTGCCACATGGCCATAGTGTTGGCATTTGTAACACCTACGTTGAGGGGGTAGGTACACGTCGATGGGTAGGAAACGTAGGCCAGGCACCCAGATATTTTGGGGAAGGGGCACAGGGCCAACCCAACTGGCAATAATTTGGGATTTTCCTTTAAGTCTCTTGGGCTTAATGATATGCTCGCTTAGAGTCAAATGGGATGGGTCCATGTACATGTACTTATTTTAACTCAGGTTACTACTCATATTTAATATAGTTAGAAGTCTAACATAAGGTCTATCATAAGCATTCAGACTTCTTGTATGGGTGTTAATAATATGGTAAAATAATGGATTGCACAGACAAGGTCTTACACCTAATCACAAATTACAAAGATGAGAATAAAGGGAGGTAGAACGATAGGTAATATTGATCACAAAAATACTATGTAGAATAATTGCAGAAATTAGTCACTGGTGAACAATAAAATAAGTTGCAGAAGTGACTAATGCGGCAATAAAAGTTAATTTTGCACTGGGAATATGTAGACTGAACACTTTAATTAATTTTTATTGTAAATTAGGTAACTAGTGATATACTTAACTTTTGAGCAAATGGGAAAAAAAAAAAAAAAAAAAAAAAGGTACAATGCATACAACGAAGAAGTGAACAATTACTGGCTGTTGAACACAGAAATCAAGGGATCACTTGCAGGTATCTGGTGTAAGACAGGGTTCCAGTTCAATGAACACTTCCAGCAATGTGCATGCACTTATTTAACTCAGGTTACTACTCATATTTACTAAAGTTAGAAGTCTAACATAAGGTCTAACATAAGCATTCAGACTTCTTGTATGGATGTTAATAATATGGTAAAATAATGGATTGCACAGACAAGCCAGGAGCTGAGTCTCGACCCCTGCAACCACAATTAGGTGAGTACACCTAATCACAAATTACAAAGATGGGAATAAAGAGAGGTAGAACGATAGGTAATATTGATCACAAAATGTAATTCAATGATAACTTAATCTTGAAATGATAACATTGCACAATGATGGTGAAGACAACCTCCCACACCCAACCACAAATTACATATATACATATACACATACACGGACATATACATACATACATATATATACACATACACACACATACACATATACATACACACACAAAACTAAACTATGTTGCAATGACAATGAGATAAATCACTGTCCGACTTCTTTGGGTCATCCTAGGTAACTCACACGTTACTATGTATGCATACATGTATGTAAGTGTGGATGTTTGTTCAATTGTACTTAGATGAACTGGTACCACACGATAGCATCCTTAGGTCTCTTCTATATCTGAGAAACACCGACGAGATGAGTAGCATTCTTGTCCATGAAGCTTGAGTAGGGAGTCAGCTGATGTTGTTTACACCAGCCAGGTGGCCCATGGCAGCGCCACCTGTCGCCGCCACTACAACTAGGACTTTTAAAGCTGGGCGGCAGGGGTCTAAAACTTGTCTTCAGTTCTGTAGCGCCCCAGGAGGCATCAACCGGCTTTACACACAATTTATAGATGTATTAAATTGTAGCAGGGAGGCGGTGAGAGAAAGCAGAACACTGCAATTGATTTGCTGAGGAAAGGGCAGGAGGGGGGTTGTCAGTGGGTGGCACTCGGGGGCGGGCAGCGGTGGGTGCGTTGCTAGGTGTTGGATGTAGAATGAGCTAGCCTCGGCTCTTAACCCCTTTACTCCACCTCAACGGTTCGAAGAGTAATTAGGGAGAGTTTAGCTGTGAAGGCAGGAACACTCATTCCATCGTAATATAATAACCACTACCAGCACACTGGTGTCTTCTGGCTACCCACCTTCCTCAGCCAGCCACATTAGGCTTACGTTGGTACTGGT
>WNWK01047032.1:0-14092 GCA_009830355.1 Cherax destructor
TTCCTGCCTCCACTTTTTTTCTCTGCCATTCCATTCCCACTACTCTGTGGCTAAAAAATTTTTCCTACACCCCTTTTGACTCATCTAGTCTTATTTTTCCAGTTTGCCCCCTTGTTCTGTGTTCCCTCTTTGAAAAAACCTGTATATCTACCTTGTAAATTCCCCCAGTATTTTGTATGTCGTTATCTGTCTCCTCTGTTTTTTCCCCCAGTGTTTTAGCCCTTTTCCCCTCAACCTTTCTTCAAAAGCACCCCCTGGTTGTGGAAACTAACCTTGCCCAAACCTTTCCTTTCTCTGTTTCCTTCGTCTTGACCAGGTGTGGGTTCCAGACTGGTGCTGCATATTCTATATGGGCCACGTACACGGTATACAGTTCTTGAACGATTCCTTTTGGTAACGGAACGCTAATCTAAGGTTTGCCAGGCGCCATACCCCCGGGTTTCTGGTTGATGTGTGCCTCCGGAGACGTGCTGGCGTTATACCCCTCCAAGGTCTTTCTCCTTTGCCGGTTTGTAGTTTTGCCCCTACTTTCTCTTCGCGGTCTTCTTTCCCTTCTCCGACCCTAACTTTGCATTTGGAGGATTGAATTCGGAACCAACTGCTGACCAGATGTCACTTGCCCGGGTCTGTTTGCACCCCTGCCTGGTCCTCTTCTGAGGGATTCTCCTCATTATTTTCACATCATCCGCGAATGAACACTTCTGAGTCTATCCATCCGTCATGTCATTTACATAAACCGGGAAAAACACTGGCCCTGGACTCCCTGGGTAAATCTCAAACCCCCCGTGTTCCCCCCCGCCCATGGTTTTTCCTAATTCCCTATCCCATTAGTGCCCTTCCTTTTCCTTTTTTTCCCAACTTTTTACTAATCTCATGTAGGAACTTTTCGGGGGCCTTCCTGCGCCCAAAAAATCTCCCCCACCCTTCTCTCTCCTGCCTTACCTCTGTTCTTTATCATAGAAATCTGGAGGGTTTTTAAAATTGCCTTCCCCGGGAAACCCCTGCTGTCTGGTGTTTATTATCCTTTCCGCTCAAAGGGGTTCCACCATTCTTTTCCTGATGATTTTCTCCGGACTTTGCACACTATACATAAGTGCAGTCTATATTTATTCTTTTCTGTCTCCTTTTTTTAAATGTTTAAAAATGTTTTATGTGTGTATGTATGTGTTTGTGTGTGAAAAAAATTTTTACCAGAACTCATTACAGTTTGAGGGTGTGCTAGTGAATTGTTCATTCTTTTTAATTTGTTCATGATTGTAACCATGTATAAACGTAAGTAAATAAATTTCCATGATTCATTCCCTTTTTAACTTGTGAGTTCATTACCTTTGCTTGTGAGTTCATTACCTTTGTAACTTGTGAGTTCATTACCTTTTAACGTGAGTTCATTACCTTTGTAACGTGAGTTAAATTTCCTTTGTAAAAACCCGGGGTTAATTATTTTTAATTGGAAATTCATTACCTTTGTCTTGTGGTTCATTACCTTTGTAACTTTGAGTTCATTCCTTTGTAACTTTGAGTTCATTTCCTTTGTAACTTGTGAGTTCATTACCTTTGTAACTTGTGAGTTAATTATTTTAAAAAGGAGTTCATTACCTTTGTAACTTGTGAGTTCTTTCCTTTGTAACTTGTGAGTTCATTACCGAATTGAGTTCTTTACCTTTGTAACTTGTGGTTCATTCCTTTGAAACTTTGAGTTCATTACCTTTGTCTTGCTCAGCTATCAAAATTTTGGGGGTCCAGTCCTGGCCCCTTTTTATCTTAATCTTTTGACTACCGCCCACACCATGGGTTGGGGTGCATAATAAAGATATTAAACAAACTTCCTCGTTCCCCCACCGGGGTTATCAGAAACAAATGTTTGGAAGTAGTCCCGACATGCTCCTTGCTAGAAGTACCCTTTCCCTCTTGTACTGGTAGGGTATGGAAGAAAATGCTATTTCCCCCTAGCATTAAAAAATTTAAATTAAAACCCCCCACATAATCAAAACGGGGATAGAGGGTTTTGGTCCCTGCCCCACCTAGACCACCAAGAATCAGTGATTCTAGGTTTTTTGTTGTTGCAAAAAGGGTGGCAATGTGTCTTAAAAGGGAAGTCAGCAATTCCTTCCTGGTCGAGGACCTGCGGTGTTGGCGTCAGATTTAAAAAAGTATCAGAAGGTGAACTGTGATGGTCTGCTGAGTCACAACAAAATGACGAGTGACAGGGCGTTCATAGACTTTGATCTTACGCAATCCCCAGGGAAAACTGAATTAATTTAGCCCCTATTTGAGTGAAAAAAATCCCCGGGTAAACTAATCACGAATGTAAAAATCACCCTAATTTCGCTTTCCGTGTCTTAACTCAATGTGAACTCATAACGTGATAAAAAGGACTAGTTTTACCAGGCGTGATCAGTGAAATAACACTAATGTGCATCAAACTTTCCCAGTGACTCAAACCGTCCATTATTATATCGTTCAAGCCAGCATCCCAAACTTCGTGTCTTTAAAAGCGACGCCCCTCAGAAGGGTTTCCCTTGACGCTGGTGAGGGGCTCTTGTTCGGGGGGCTGGATCTGTGCTCCATTTCCCCTGAAATCTGAAACCTTCCATCCCTCCCCACGGGCTGTTAACCCCTCGTGTTTGCGCTCCCCATGATTAAATTATAATAATTAAAGCAACACAAGGTTTCCCCGTTCAAATAGCCAGGTTTTCCCCTCTAAACCCCCCCTTTACCATACTGCAGTATTTAGGTTGGTCTTGTATGAATAAGCCCCACCTTTTAAAAGGTTTTTCCCAAATGAACAACTAATAATATGTTGGATTAGCCTTCTATATTTCAGTTATTCTGATAAACTGGAATATTTAAGATGAAATAAAACCCCATTACTCTTCGTCACAACTTCGGGGGAACTACAGCCACTTCGGAGGCCCCGAACCCGGCAGTGGGGGGTCTGAGCTGACAACAAAAAACCCTCCTTTTGTCATATGCATGATACCAGGGGTTGTTGTCATGCAAATTCCATCAGTCTCTCCGACTCATCTGGGAAAGCCTCTTAAAGGCTCATCTGGGGGCCACCCACAAGACTCATCCGGGAGACCAGCCCCTTAAAAATCATCTGGGGGGACCCCTTCTTACAAAGGGTCATCTGGGAGACCAGCCTCTTACAAGACTCATCGGGGAAGCCCCCTTTCCCAAAGGGTCTCTGGGAGACCAGCCTCTTACAAGATTCTGGGGACCGTCTCTTAAAGACTCATCTGGGGGACCAACTTCTCACAAAACTCATTGGGGGTGACCCGCCTCTCAGAGCTATCAGGGTGGGCCCCCTCTCATGTAATGGGGGGTTAGGGTGCTGGTGTGGACAGTTGCCGTTTTGCAGGGTTGTATGCGTGGTAGCGGAGGAGGGCGAAGGACATTGTAAACTCACTGGAGACTGCAGGGCCCGGCAACGGGGGGTGGGGGGAAGGTGTTGGTCGGTCGCTGTGTAAAGTGGGGACACCTCTCTACACTTCAGGGGCGGGATTTCATTCTTAGGTACAGGGAAAATCATACCTGGCAGGAATCATAAATTTTTTTTGAAAATTTGGGTTAGGGCGGCCACTCCTGGTGTCCCGACCTGACATCCGGTGCATCACGGTGCCCCGGGGCCCTGGTGGCTAAGCCCCATTTCACACGGCGGGGGTCTGGGTTCGTTTCCCCAGGGGGGTGAACTTTGGCGTGTTTTTTTACCCCCGTTGTCTATTTCACCCATCAGTAAAATGGGTCCCGATTGTGGTCCCTCCTGGGACAAAAATGCCTAATTTGCTCGAAATGCTCAGCATAACAAGGGGGTTTCTTAGTAGTATGTCATTGATGTCAGCTGGCCTGTATCCTTGTACATGTCTTGTAGTAAAAAAAGATATTATTATATTATTCTGGTATGCGGAAGTGAAAACCAAAATGTTCGTAAAACTTTGCCGCCCTTTTAGAAATGGTAAAAAAATTGGGCCCAAAAAAACTCCCCAACGTTGTCTGTGGAAGAAAAAAAACGGCTGGACTGCTAATGATATGGACAGGCCCAGTGGACTTCAAGACAGCACCGGGCATAAATTTCTTTTCCAAACACGGACTGCATAAGCGTGGGGGTTGTTCACACATTGGGGGGACGTCAACCCTTTGCGCATCAGTAGGCATCGACTGACAGTAGCTTTCTAGGGTGTGACATGAGAGGACGTTTCCCCTGGCCTCTAATACACCCGTATATACACGATGCATGAGAGGTAAAACTTGTTTACAGAACTCCAAATAAACTGAAATAAAACATGAAATATGTAACATGGTATAACCCCCTGATTTTAAATACATAAAAGGGGAAAAGTTGAAACAAGCAATATGAACTCCCGCAGGGCCGGGGCCTTAAGGGTTGATTAAGTGGGGTTGCAATTTACACTGGGGGTTTTAAGGTAACAACGGGCGCTGTATCAAGGCCCTTAACAAAAAACTGTAGCAAGTTCGCTGAAAGTGAAAAAGTCCCTTCTTCCTTAACGAGGTCGTAGAGGTGTGCGGGAGTTGAACAGAAGTTGAAACAGTTTGGAGCCCCGGGAAACCTCCAAAAAGGTTTTCAGGGGGGCTCAAAAGGAAAACTGGCAACTTCAAAAAAAAAAACAATTCATGAGTGTTAAAGGGGAAACGAACACAAATATAGGGTTCAAAATCTACAAAATTTTAGAGTCCGGGTGGTTCAACTTCTTCGACACATGGGTCCCCCACACTAAACTTATAAGTCGGGGCCACAAATTATATATATATTATCGTGCCGAATAGGTAAAACTTGCAATTTTGGCTTAAATAGCAACCTTTCTTGCCGAATAAAGGGAAGCGAAATTTTGTATGCAAAAATTTCCCAAAAAACATTCTGAACCTAACGAAAAATATGTATTTCATTGTGTTTGTTTATTATTAAATTTTGTAAACTTATCTAAAATATTTTAGTTGGATTTATAATTAAATTGAGTTTTTAAAATGGGTTAGTAATTTTTCAAAGGTTCTTTTGGTATATATATATATATATATATATATATATATATATATATATATATATACATATTCTGATTTTAAAAGCTTTGTGTATTTGCCCCATAGTTCATAGATGGAAAAATATTGAAGATTTATGAAATAGCTAATGATCTAAATTATCAAAACCTTAATTGATAAATTTTTTAAAATTGTAAAATATTTTTCCCAAATTCAAACAGACGACCTTATTCTACTAAAAATAAGTTGGTTCCCCCTTACCGTGAAAACTTTCTTGACAGTGACCTCCGGAAGACACTGCAAGTCTAAACGGACAAAACCAAACTCTTTAAATGGAAGAAAACAATTGAAGTTCATTGAAAAAAAATTTCAATTACCCCAATATGGAAAAAGGGAAATTAAAACTTTCAATTATAAAAAAAATTTCCCAAACCCCCAAGAGGGGCAAAAACTAATGTGAAGGACCGGGGTGATCATGCGAAGGTCTCACTTTCAAAGATCACAACAATGTATCTACCCATCTGCTGGGAAAAGGAAGGGTAAAATGAAAACCCTTTCCCAAACTAGGGATGCCAAGCCCAGTATTTCTTCAAATCGCTTTTCTCTCTCTAGGCTGGAATATTTGACACAAAACCCCCTTTCAAAGCAGGCAAATTGCTGACCAGGAGAATATACAGAGAACTTTCACTGACAGGGGAACGCCTTCCGCCTGATCAGAAAAATGGAAAAATAAATAATGAATAAATTCGAGGAAGAATAATAATGAAAAAATTAAAAAAATATTTTTAATAAAATAAAATAAAATAAAACAAAAAATTTCTGGGGAGGTTCCTGGATTTATGAAAAAGTCTTCTAAGTCGAGATCTTCTTGAGATGTATTGAAGAAAGGATGTTAGTTATCCTGGGTAGGGATGTGACGTGACAGTAGGTCACTGTACATACATGATAGTGGTCATTTCATAATAGTAATAGTAGGTCACTGTACATAACAGTATGGCCTGTGGCCTGGTGGGTAAGCTCTTGCTTCACACGGAGGCTCGGGTTGATTCCCGGCGGGTGGAAACATTTCGACGTGTTTCCTTACAACGTTTCATGTTCACCTAGCAGCAAATAGGTACCTGGGTTGTTAGTCGACTGGTGTGGGCCCATCGGGGGACACGCCCTGTTGCCATCCCCAGTGCAGTAAATGTGCAAAAAGGCCTGATGACAGTGTGAGGTTTGACAAAAACAAGGTTTGATAAAATGTTAGGTCACGGGCCCAGTCAAATTAAGATATTTACATGCAAGTATTGCAGAAAAACAAAAAAATCATGTAAACCCCCTCTTTTTCCTGTGCCGTATGCAAAGTAAATCTATACAACAAGAAGGAAAGAAATTGCTTCATAGCCTTTCAATGTAGAAATTAGTGATCTAGAATGATTGTTCTTTCTCAGGAAATTCGGGAATATGGGACTTGAAGTTTTATCCCTTTGCAATGTGTCCATGTTTCTTTGGTTCTTTTTTATATTTTTATACTTATAAAATGTTTGGAAACAAGTTCCATTAATTTTTTTGACATTTCTATTAGTATAATAAAATAGAAAAATTTATTTGGTGCTTTATTAACAAATGCAAATTTGCAACATTCATGACACCTTTAGGCAGGACCGTTAAAAAAAGGTCCCGTATTCATGCGCGAAAAGTTATTTTTTTAAAATTTTAATTATATGGGCTCATTATCCTTACATTCCTCTCTATCCTCATATAAATACATTTAATTATCATTTTCCCGGGTCCTGGAAAAAAGGGGTTTAAAGGGCCCCAATGGGAAAAAAGACAGACAGTCCCCGATGACGCCTGCTTTCTTGGGGTTTTCCTGGGGCTAACCCTCCGGGGGTTAAAAAACTGGGAAAAACTTATCTCTCTCATGTTATCCATATTTTGGGAAATCCCGTCAATGCTGGTTCACAGTACCTCCTCACATATCAATGCTGGTTCACAGTACCTCCTCCCCATATCAATGCTGGTTCACAGTACCTCACTCCACATATCAAATGAGTGATGAGGGTCGTAGGTCTTCTGTTTATGATTTTTTTCTTTAGGTTTATGCAAGTATCATGTGGGATTTTCCCCACTGGGCATACTGTGTGCTGTGTCTCATAATGCTGCCTCAATTATTTTTTTTCATCACAGTACTTGTCTGTTGACACACAAACAAAGGGTTTTTTCTACTTTTTTCTGTAAAAAAAATTCTTCCCCCCATTTCATATTAACCCTGTTCCCTCAAAACTTTTTTTTCTTGCTTGGTTCCTTAAAGGGGTTTGTTAGAGCCCTATGTGACGCACCGACGCAGACTGACGCATCCCGCCCCGGGATCTGGTCATGAGCACAACACTACAGGCGTCCCTTAAGGGAGTTGGATCCTCATCTTTGAACGTTGGAAAAAGATAAAATAAGATTTCTTCTTTTTTTGCCACCCAGGATAACCCAAAAATCAGTGCGTCTGGGGCTTCTGTCTTATTTCCATTGGGGTCCTCAATCTTGCCCCCAGGATCGACCCACACCAGTCGACTCCCCAGGTACCTTTTTGCTGCTAGGTGAACATGCACAGGTGTAAGGGCACGTCGAAATGTTTCCCCGCCCGGGGAAACAACCCCGGGCCCCCCGGGGGTGAACCGAGGGTCTAACCAGGCCACCCGGGGGCCCCATTCTGTATTCTAGTAACCTTTTTATTTCTATACATAACTTGCCAGATACATTAATTTTTTTTGAAGAAAATTCAGTAAATCAGTATATTAATATAGTGCTCGAGGGACAAAAAAACAACCAGTGGACCGGGCCCCCGGGCCCGAATACCCCCCTCATGACGAAAGACACTTTTTGAAAAAAACCTCGGGAATTAAAAAATAAAAAATAAATAAAACACTGAACACTGTCACCCCCAAAAAAGACACTCTTGATGAGGGCAACACAGCCTCTGACGGGTGACCAGCCTGACAGTGCTAGGTCACTGTCATCCAAATGATAGTGGTCCCGTCATCACGTTATATGGTCACTGTACAACACAGTGATGTGTCACTGTACATCACAGTTATAGTAGGGCACTGTACAAAAAATGATATGTCTATCAGTATCATATGTACACTTGTGTATGTCCCGCATTCAACATTCATCCCACTTATACAGCTGGTCCCTTTGCATGTGACGCCCGATACCCGCTGACGTCAGGGCCCCAACCTTGGCACAGCTCACACGGCTACCTCCCCCAGCGGAAAACCCTATGAGACGGACGGTGGCGGGCTCCCCCCATAAATATGAAACACCCTACAAAGTGTTTTGTCTCCTAAATATCTCCCCCCAAGCCCCACACAACAAGTGGTAGCAGGGTGTGCCGTAATTTTTTCGTCGATGTTATGAAAATAGACTAGACAAGCAAAGAAAACAGCCTCCAGCCCGACCCTTTACCCACCTACACCCAAAGTCTAAATATCAAAAGTATCTCTGGTCATTTAAAGTTATTTGTTTTTTTTAAAACCCTTTGGGGGGTTACCCGGGTTTCAAATTCTGTCAGTAACCAGTGGGGGAAGTACCTTTCCCAGCCATTAACCCCCAACCAGTTACGTCGCCTAGGCTTAACCTTCTCTGTGCTAATTTGTCAAAAGTTTCCCAAACCAGTAATCTGGGAAAATATTCTACAAAGCCAGCAAGCCACTCTGCTGTCTGGAAGTAAGCCAGAGTCACGCATTTATCAACCTTTGTCCAGTGTATTGCTGTTCGGGATACAATCCCACCCCCGTGGTACCCTGGGTTATTCAAGCCACCGGGGTTTAAAGTTCATAAAAAGGGCAAAAGCCACAGGCGCACCGGGGTGTAAGCCTAGCCCTCCACCACACGCCACCACCCCCACCCCCCACCAACAGACGCCTTGCCCCTGCATCCACCCACAAAGTTAAGTGTGGATTTTTTCAACTGGGTCCTGCAAGCGTTTATTGGCTCAAACCAGGTCGGGCGTCCTGAGTGTATTTCTTCGAACTTTTGGGCCAACTGTAAAAAGCCTCGCGTATCCGCCGGTTTATACATTACTTCAAGTTATAAACAGTGGACCAGACCCCATCCTCCCCCCCCTGTTGTTTTTTATTTTTCGATAATCTATAAACAATTTTGTGTTGAGACAATTTCGGGAGTTACAAAAATTTTGAGTTACCCTGGGGTGTTCTGTGTTAAATTAATTATTTGCATTAATTTTTGATTTCACTATATTGTCTCTTGTTAATTTTGCGTTATAATTTCGGGAATTTCGTTGTGTTACTAAGTATGCAGTAAGTACAGTTTTTTAAAAGTAATCCTGTTCCAATATTCCACCAAGTAGTAATTTTAAAAGTTTTTAAATTTTTCCCCCACATTTCCATTGTTGTTAAATTTTCTTCTTGTTAATTATTTTTTTCCCAATTATACCCCAGAGTTATCTTTTTTTATTATTTTAACCTTGTTTGTTAATATTAATTTGTAATTTAAATTTAAATTTTTGCTTGCCCCAGTAACACATTTTTTCCCCTCCCCCAAGAAATTTTTTAACCCTTTTTACCATTTTCCTGCAAATTCTTATGTGTTGCAGTCAGTGTTACTTTTCCCTTCCCCCAATATTGTTTGTGCTTGTTTTTTTTTTATACAGTGCTAATGTGTTTAACCTTGCAGACTAGTGCTTGCTAAAATTTTTTTATTGAAGATCTCAATTTCTTCTGATAAGTTACTAATCTCAAGGACAACGAAATTTTTTGTAAATTTGTAAGCCCAAAAAAGAAAAACCCGTGATGAGTTGTATTCAGTTCCTGTAAGTGTTGCCTTATTTTCTTTTTAAATATCTTTTCATGATTTTTTACATAGTTCATGTTAAAGTGTTGTTTGAACAATTTCCTCTTAAGTTTTTTAAAGTCAGTGTTTTAGTAAATTGTTCCAGAAATTATTTTTTTGGGATTACCTTGCTTTGCTTGCAATAAAGAAAGGGTTTTTCAAACTAATTCATTCGTAATATCTTATTTCTTGTGTTGAAATTTTCCCCCAGTCAATTAGCTTTTGAAAATTTCCCAAAAAAATTTTTTTTTTAAAAATTAATTTCCCCCAGTATTCAATTTTTGTTTCATCAATTTTTTATTTTAAAGTAACTTGTCATTTCCTAAGAGTAAAAAGAATATTCAGTGAACTTCTAGTGATTCAAGCTAAATTCTTTAATTTTTCGTGAACAATTCTATTAAATTGTTTTATCGGGTTGTAGTGCCATAACCATTTTTGAATTCTTTAATTAATTGTGCATTTAATTCTTTTTTTGTGTTGCAATTTTTTGATATTTAAAAAAAAAAAACTCATTTTGCTGTTAAAGTTAAAGCTAGTTTGTTTTAATTTAGTGTGTTGATTTTCCCCTTGAAATAAATTTTCCCAGTGAGTTATTTTTTTCTTTAGTGTTATTGTGTATTATTCGTTTACTTATGCGAATAGTTAATAATTTCTATCAGTTAAGCTATATTGTATATACTTGTGTAAATTTTGCTTTCATTTAATTCTCGTTTTAAATTTCTCAGTCATGTCTCAAGTAAAGTCAAGGAATGTGTTTGCTGCCAGTAGGGGAATGAAGCTCAAGTAAATGTGTGCGATAATCTGTTGTACTGTATTCAAGATAATGATAAAAATCAGTGAAAATTTTTATAGTCCCCTTTAAAGATTGAAAGACAGTCTCTAGCCCTTGAGCAATGTGTTTGTTCTTCGACCTTGTATAAGAGATTTGCCAAGTGTGCGGAATGTGAAGTTCAGATTAGTTCTTTAAGTATGTGTTCTTTTTTCGTTGCCGGCAAGGCACTATTTGTCCTCCTCTCGAATCCTGCCCCCGCAATACCTTGCATGCAAGATGCGTTCAGATGCCTAGGGTGCCCGGGGGTATCCCGGACCGCCTTGATCTGAGTCTATCCTTGTGTTGCTAGTTCAATGGTTCCCCTCCAGGGAGCTTTGTTGGAAAAACTATTTGAATGAGTTTTAGCATCTCTCCTATTAAAAACAATTGCAGAAAGGGTTTTTGTTGCTAGTGTATTCACTAGAGTGCCAGTTTTGTCCCCCCGTGTTCCAGATATGTTCCTTCAGTTGACAAAACCTTTGCGAGTAAATGTCTGTGTTGAGTAATTCTTACCTGCATGAGATAGTGAGAGCCTTCTCCTTTGCTCATACTTTGTGTCTTTGAGCTAACTATTTCAACCCGGGAGAATCCCCCTCCACCGGGTTTTCATTCCTCCAGTAGGAAAGTGATCATAAGTTTGAGCTAAAGATAAAAATTTGAAAATCCAGTTTAGAACCGAAATTTTTGACTGTGTGTTTTGTTATTGTTTCCCGTATCTGCAAGATGTTTGTGTGTTCAAGTTCTCTCTGAGTTCTGAGTTTTTAAAATATAACCCCTGTTAGCCAGTTTATCTTTCCCGTTAAAACTTCTTCCCCCGTAAATATTTATTCTTCCTCAGAAAAGGGGAAGGTCATGAATAAAATCCTTGATCATCAAATTTGCAAATTGAAATTTTATATATTAAAAGTTTATATCTAGATCATTAACATTCTCTTAAGTACTGTTAACTCAAGAAGTGGGGTAAGATTAATCTTGATTGTTCCAAATTATAATGTGTTTGCTATTGTATGGATTACCCATACCCCCTGTCTGTTCAGTCTATAGAGTTGTATAGTATGCCGAGACATCATACGATAACATGGCCGAGCTGTCGTATCAGTATCATATGTACACTTGTGTAGTGTACCCGCATTCAGCATTCATCCCCTTTACAGCTGGTCCCTTTTCGTGTGACGTCGTCCCTGACGTCAAGGGGTCAGCGCATGTGAACTCCCCAGGGACACCCTCACTGCGGGGACCCTATAACAGACGGACGGTTGGGCCCCCAACTCTACTGTAAATATCCGTAACCATCCTCAAGGAGTGTCATGTCTACCCAAATATTTTCCCAAAACCCACACAAAAAACCCAATAAGTTTTGGTCCTGTTCCAATTATAGGGAGTTTCCTTTTTTGTACATCACAGTTATAGTAGGTCACTGTCATCACAGTGATGTAGGGCACTGTACATCACAGTTATAGTAGGTCCCGTACATTACAGTGTGTAGGGCCTGTACTTTCGGATAGTGGTCACTGTACATTACAGTGATAGTAGGTCACTTACATAACGTGATGTAGGGCACTGTCATAACGTGATGTAGGCCTTACAAAAGGTGATGTAGGTCACTGTATATAACGTGATAGTGGTTTGTAAAAACGTGATAGTAGGTCACTGTATATAACAGTGATAGTAGGTCACTGTACAAAATGATGTAGGTCCCGTATTAAAAAGTGATGTAGGTCCCGTACTTTCAGTGATGGGAGGGCACTGTCATTACGTGATGTAGGTCACTGTACATAACGTGATGTGGTCATTCATAACGTGATAGTAGGTCCCACATAACGTGATAGTAGGTCACTGTATAACAGTGATAGTAGGTCATTGCATAACGTATAGTAGGTCATTTTTAACAGTGATATGGTCTTTTACAAAAAGTGATGTAGGTCACTGTATAAAATGAAGGGGTCACTTACATAACAGTGACGGTAGGTCACTGTATATAACAGTGATTAGTACTGTTTTTTTAATTTTTTGTTTTCTTTATTTTTTTTTAGGTCTTTGGAAAATTTGATATATTTTAGACAAGTTTATTTATCATATGTTTCGTTGTTTTTTTGCTCTTTTCTGTCTTTTGTTTGTCTGTCTGTGTCTCTGTCTGCATTTTGTCTCTCTGCGTGTCTCTCTCTCTCTCTTTTATTGTCCTTAGCTTCTTTTTTTCTCTTTTTTCCATAACTGAAAAATCTTATATTCTCCCCCTTTTCTCTCTCTCTTCGCTGCGTCCCCCCGTTTTCCCTTTTATTCCTTCTCCCCTTATTTCCCCTTCTTCCCCTCGTCTTGTCCCCACGTCCCCCACAACAACAATAAATCGATCCCAAATCCATAAACTCGGGTTCAACCTAAAGGGCCCCCAAAAACCCTGTCAGTATTTATCGTCCCCCCAGGGCGGCGGCGGCAGCGGCGGGCACCCAGCAGGGCCAGCAGCAGCCCCCCCCCCCAGCCGCGGGGGGAGGCGGCGGCGGGGCGGGGGCGGCGGCGGCGGGGGGCGGCGGCGGGGGCCCGGGCCCCATGTGCCGCCGCCGCACTGGGGCTCATTTTCGAGCGCAGGTTCCCCTTGGGTGTTTCTGCTTGACGGGTGAAGAACCATGAAACTTTCCCACAAACAACGATTTGTTACAATAACCGAAAATGAAGAAACTGTTAAATTTAAATTTTTTTTTATTATTATTATTATTATTATTATTATTATTATTAAAATTTTTTCCCCCGTTGAAAACAAAGGGTTGCATGTTTTTAACCAGGTTTAAAAGCCTTTTGCTGTCCCAGGATTAGCTGGTGTATGCTTTCCGATGAGGGGTGGCACTGGCGTGGTGAAGGTGGCACTGGCGTGGTGCCGGGAATGGCACTAAAGCGTTAATGTATTTCACAATCTTCTTCTGGGGGTTGTTAACAGGACAGAAAGGCGCCCCCTAGTGCCGAGTTCTGGTACCCTACTTAGTTTGGGTTAGTTGGTTTTAAAATCTTTATTATCAATACCCATCCTGTGGGCGTAGTAAAAATTTCAGAGGTAAAAATGGGTCAGGGACTGGACCCCAAAATTGATAGCTGGCAAGTTACAGCGGTCATGAAATAATCTGGTCACAATCATGACAAGTTGCAAAAGGGAATGGCTCAGGTGGCTTATTCATGACAAGTTAAAGGTAATGAACTGGGCGGGCCTCTCAAAAAAGTTACAAGGTAATGAACTAGAGCTGGTACAATCATGACAAGTTGCAAGGTAATGAACTGGGCTGGGCCAAAAAAAATGACCAATTACAAGGTAATGAACTGGGCTGGGCCAAAAGCAAGTTGCAAAAGGAAAGAACTGGGCTGGTCACAATCATGACAAGTTGCAAAAGGGAATGAGCTCAGGTGGGGGCTGGTCAAATCATGACAGTTACAAAAGGGAATGATCATAAGACGTCCATACATGGTGAAAGA